>RWGZ01001520.1:35437-65885 GCA_009725065.1 Utricularia reniformis
TTTTTTGCATATGGGAGTCGCGACCTTTTGTAGCTTTTGCGAGATTATGGCATAAAGTTGCAACTCCTCCCTCGTCGGGCGCGACAGAGCAGTTTTGATCGTTTTTCGTACTGTTTTCATTCAGATTATCATTATCTCTCGATTGTACTTGTATCCTTTGATTATCATAGTGAAAATCAAGGTAGAGATATTTTCTCTCGAGGACGTAAGCCCAACCTCGTATATCGCTCGTGTCCCCACAACAATTAAATTTCGAATAATTAAAAAATTGACTGATCTAAAAATAAACGCTCTAAAATATTTTTAGAAGTGGTCACATATGATGTAAGTGCGGTTAGTCTATCTTTTTAAGAAGTCTATTTTATTGTTAATGCATTATGGAGTACAATATTATAATATATGAATAATGCTTTCTAAATTTTTGTTATTATTTTATTGTGACATGTATTATTATAACAACTTAATGTTTCCATTTATTTATTTTGTAGTAAACGATATACAATTCGATCTAGTGATATTTGAATATATTTTGCAAATACACACAATATTTTTATTTTCCCTTTATGTTTGGTTATTATTTATAATATTATCAATTTATAAATTTTTTATAATTTTAGTAAAATTTGAAAAAACTTCTTAATTATTCAATTTTCTTATGTATTATTTAAATTATTTATAGTGAATTTATGATGGTTTGAATGTATTCGGATTTCAATGAATCCATCATATAGGATTCGGATTCGAAAAAAAAAGAAATTTGGATTTTGGATTTGATTAAATCGAGTCCAATCCGACTCATTGACACATCTACCTATCCCAAATACATATATTTAATACCATTTAAAATAATATTATTATCATCAATTTTTGAATTTGGAAGTGATCTTACAAATTTAGTTAAAATATGGTCAAAAGTGATTTGTGCNTTGTTGAGCTATTGTCTATCTTGCAGGTTCAAATATACCTCTTGACGAGGAAGAAGGTTTCAAACATTTTTTTCGGGTATCGAAAGAAACATTCGAGTACATATGCTCACTCGTTCGAGAAGATCTCATTTCTCGACCTCCTTCAGGGCTCATTAACATTGAAGGAAGGCTTTTAAGTGTCAAAAAGCAAGTTGCCATTGCTTTAAGAAGGCTAGCTTCTGGTGAATCCCAGGTTTCAGTTGGAGCTTCATTTAGCGTTGGACAGTCTACAGTGTCGCAAGTTACTTGGAGATTCGTCGAGGCTATGGAAGATCGTGCAAGGCATCATCTCAAATGGCCTGATTCTACTGAAATGGAGAGAGTAAAATCGGGTTTCGAAGCTTTATCCGGATTGCCAAATTGCTGTGGAGCAATAGATGCTACTCACATAATCATGACTTTACCTGCAGTTCAAACTTCAGATGATTGGTGTGATCAAGAAAACAATTACAGTATGTTTGTACAAGGTGTTGTTGATTCAAATACGAGGTTTCTCGACATTGTAACTGGATGGCCAGGAGGTTTACCCATTCCACGACTACTAAAATTTTCCGGACTTTACAAACTTTGTGAAACCGGAGAACGTTTGAAAGGGAATACGAAACATTTATCTCATGGTGATGAGATTAGAGAATACATAGTTGGTGGTTCTAGTTACCCTCTTCTTCCATGGCTTATAACACCTCACCAAAGTGACGATGAGCTTCCTCGACACATGATTCATGTACTAGAAACCGCAAGGTCCGCTGCGGTAGAGGCGTTTTCTCTACTGAAAGGCGCTTGGAGGATCTTAAATAAGGTAATGTGGAGACCGGATCGACGAAAACTACCAAGTATCATCTTAGTTTGCTGTTTGTTGCATAATATCATTATAGACTGCGGCGAAAAACTGAATCCCGATGTGGCATTATCAACTCATCATGACAGTGGTTATAAAGGAAATATCTGCAAGCAAGTCGATCCAACGGGAGATATTATACGGGAGAAGTTAGCTAAGCATTTACTGAGCAGAAGCATGGGACAAAAAAGCTTGTAAGTTTTAAAATTTACAGTCACTTCTCCTTGTAATTTTACTATTCCAAACGTATGTAAATCCCAAAAAGCTTAGATAATAATCAAACCAAAATTCAAAGCTGAAAAGATATGTATATATCAAGGGAACTAAGGCTGGAAGCAAGCGCAAAACTGAGCTTGAGTCTGAGGATTCTCAGTTCTTTCACCAGTTCCATACAAATAATCTCTGAGAAGAACTCTTCTCTCTGTGTAGATTTTACCTTTTCCTATTTTTTCATCATCTGTAAGGTTTGCAACAACGCTTTCTAGTCTCTTTACTTCAATCTGTAAACTTCCAATTTTATCGGAAATTTTACGAGCTTGTTGTGATACTTTCTTCATCTTAACAACTCCATCTTCTACTTCGAACATGGAGAAAGATTTCATGTCTAAACAGCAACCTCTATTGCTGTTTTTCATCAATCTTTCGTTAAGAGCGAATAACTTCAAGATAGCTTTGTCAGCTTCTTCGAGTTTTTCCTTAATCGATTCACACTCGACAGCTCCTTTGATATCTCGTCTCCATTTCTCAGTTGCATTAAGTTTCCTCATCAAGCCTCTAACTTTCATTTGGAGATTCACTAGCTTCTCCATATCTGATTCAAGCCTCTCTGAGATATTCATCTTCTTTACTTCCTGGTTCGGTTCAGACAAGTCTTCGAATTTCTTGGTAGATATGCTGCTGTCTGAATCCAAATTTTTCAGTGGCTTCACTGTCTGATTTTCAGCAGCAATTTCTTTGTCTTTGAGACGACGGTAAGAGGAGCAATCTGATACCTGATCAAGCACAATATCTTTAGTCAGAAGGGTATCACCAGCTTCACTTATCTTAGATTTTGGCCTCATCATTCTCCATATTTGCACCTCATTCTGTAATAACTCAAGCTGATTCTTTAAATTTTCCAACTGGGAATGAAGATCAGCGTTTTCTCGAACCATATGATCATTTTTCTCCTCTGCGGTCTTTAAAGCTGCTCCAATTCTCGCCCGAAGATCATGCAACTCGAGCAAAGTGATTCGTGTTGTATCTTTCTTCGGATCCTCCAACTTTTCATGTGTAGAACCAGTTTGATTCTCTAGAGATAAAACACAATCCTTTAACAACACGATCTCCGAAGAAAACGTACCAAATTCGGTTTTGAGATCTTCGTTTTGATCCATGTAGCTAAGACATACTTCTTGAAGCTCATTCCACTTTTGCTCATACAGAAACTGACTTATCATACAATTCTGTAATCTTACAAGAAGTGCTTCATTCTCATCATCATATTTATTGTTCAAAGATATGAAATCCTTTAGTTCCTCCTTCGTCTGGTTCAGCTTCACCTCTAGACGAATATTCTCGATTTTCGATTCTTCCAACTTTTCTTCAGTCGAGCTTAACGCTATTCATTTCTCGAAGATCACTCACAATCTCGCTAGAAAAAGTTCTTAAGACCAAATAAAGGTTCTCTAAATCCAACACTTTATCAAATAAAACACTGTTGTTTTGTTCTAGAAAACCGTTCTTTTCATGTAATCGTCGAATTTCATTCATCAACGATCTTTTCTCTCCATGAAGCTTCAAGTTTTCTCCTTGCAAGATTTGTAAAGAATCTTGAATCTGGCACAAAATAGCTTCTTTTCTACGTTCACTCTCCATCAGATCATGAATAAGCATGCTTAGTACAAATATCTCCATCTCGTAACATAACTGGAGTTCTTCACCATTACAAAGATACAGTCTTTTCTCTTCCACAAGATCACAACATTTTTTCTCTTCTTCCCCATAAAGTTTACCGAGTTTTTCGAGTTTCATCCGAATACTCGACAGCAGAGAATTCAGACGATCATTTTCGATCTTCAGATCTTTATTCTCATTAACAAGCAGCAAACATGAACTTTCCATGTTCATTGATCTTTCCTTTAATGCTTCAAGCTGATGGTGTGCATCCGATAATGACTTTTCTAGAACCGTATTATTATCCGAAATTCTCTCGAGATACTCACTTGTTTCCTTTAGTTTCACAGCAAGTTTAACTTTTTCCTCAAGAACACTAGATTTTTCATTTATGAAAGATTGCAATGTCTCTTCTAGCTTTTCAATCTTGCTCCCTGCAGCTTCTAATTGCCCATGGAGATTAGAAATAAAAACCTCTAAAACAGAGTTTTTCTCCAGAAGCTTATCAAGAATTCCCAGCTTCTGTAAAAGAGCTGATTTTTCACTAATCTCCCTCTGCCAATTCTCTCGTAAACCAGCATTCTCATTCTTTAGTTCCTTCACCGACGATTCGAAAGACGCATTCTCCTTTTTAATCACTAAAACTTCATCGTGCAAAATGTTCTTCTCAGCTTCCATGGTCTGCAAACTCTTATCTCTCTGCTGCAGATCAGAACTTATAGATTGAAGTTCTTCTTGAGTCTTTAAATGCAAAGCTTCGAAAGCCGTCTCAGCTTCGAAAAACCGATGTCTTTCTTCCCGAATGGAAGCACAGAGCGTTTCGATTTCTTTCTGCTTCTCTGTTAGCTCCTGACTATTAGCTAACATCAAAGCTTCCAATTCATTGCTTATAGAATGGTTTGATTTTTCTAACAAAAATAACTGTTCTCTTGCATCATTCAACTTTTCGTCTCTGCTCGTAATCTCAACAATAAGTTTCTCCTCCAAACCAGATATTTTATCCAAGCACTTCTGGTATATTTGAGCTGCAGCTACTTTTTCTTCATTCAAAATTGTAATAGTTTCTCTAAGAACTTCAACTTCAGTTTCAGATTTCTCAGCTCTCTCTTTCAGTATCCTTGAATCTTCCTCAACAAACTGTAACTTGCTCTCTAGATTCGATATTTTCTCTAATAACTCGATATACTGATTAAGAGCAACTTCTTTTTCCGAAGAAAGCTTCTCGATTTCGCCTTTTAACAACTGTGCTTCTATCTCCGCAGACTCGTTAAGTTTCACAGCATCCTCTTGAAGCTTGGTTATCTTCTCCACAGACTGCTTGTAGTTATAAAGATTTAACTCCTTTTCAGCTTCAGCTTCACTTAACTTCGCATTCAAGACGATGATTTCCCCTTCGGCTTTTTTCGCATGATCATAAAGAACTCTAAAATCTTCTTTGGACTGAGCCATCTCAGTCTCAAGCTGTGATAGCTTATCTAAACTTTGCTTATATTGTGTAAGGCCAGCTTCTTTCTCAGCTTCAAGCTTAGTTATGGCTTCCTTCATATCGATAATCGCCTCCGAGTCACCGTTAAGATTTTCCATTTCCTCGACCTCCTCGAAGCTGAACTGTGTCAAAGATTTTCTTCTAGAAACTGAATCAGATTCATCTATAAATTCTCCCACCTGTTACATATCGAAAAAATAGTATAAAATCATGACGTTACAGCATCATTCAATAAAGAAAACTTACGAGGGTCGAATGATCCGAAATAGTTGAATCATTCCCAGAAACGGAACTCCTTGGTGAATCATCAGAAACCATTGATGATGAAACTTGGTTCGGAAAAGCTTCGGCCATGGTTAAATGGGCATGACGAATGACTCGAGTCGCATGATCATATCTTTCAGCTAATGAACGATATGCTCTATAGAATTCTTCGACCATTTTCATAAGCTCAGGACGTTTCTTATAATACATTTCCGCTCGACGAGCAAAAGAATCAGCATCTTCTTCGATCAGTTTTATCATTGATTTTACCTTCGAATCCATACCTGTGAGAGTAGCAATTTAAGACAACTAAGCTTTGTCAAAATTGTTGAAAGGGTAGCCTCAAATGATTATTACCTTTGAGATTTTCTTCAAGCCATTTTGAGTTCTTGGGACTAATATGACTATCCCACCACCATGAATACATTCTCCTCGAATCAGCTTTTGAATATTTTGCCATTTTCAATCTGAATTCGAAGTTTGAAGGCTTAGAGATCTTGTTTCAACGACGAATCACCAGCCCAGAACTAAACCTGAAATCAAATAGAGAGGAATCAGAATAAAGCAGATCAAAAGAGCAAATCGATGGTAATCGAACAGAGGTTTTGATAAAGCTAAAAAAATCCTTGGTACTCTACCTTTTTTACATCAAGAACAGATAAGATAACAAACAACATGCCCGATCACGCGATAGAAATACAGAAGGAACAAATAAGAGGATACTCACAGAGAAAGAAAGGAACAAAACCTAGAAAAAGGGTGGAGAAATTCTTCTGTGCAACAACGAAGAAAAGGCAAAGTCGTACTTGTTCCAAACTCTGTGTCCGTTTGTTTTCACCAAAAACTGTCTCTTTCGGCAGATTTTTCACCGATCCCTCTCCCTCTCACATGAAGAAGAAGAAGAACTGAATAAGAGAAGGGACACGTTATGAACATGGGCTGACATGCTGATTCGCTCTGTTAGAAAGAAAAACTGACTGAAAAATCACGTACGATGACAAGTCAAATTAATCAATAACGAAAACCCATTTGGCAAAGCGTCCAATTCGCACGCTGATGGATCCTCATCCACCCTCGAATTCGTCTCTTTTTCAAAATTTTATTAATTTTTTATCATTTAATTACCAAAATTTCTAAACCTAGAAATACAAAATAATATTACACTCCTTTTGTCAGAATATTTAAGGCAATCTCATGAAATATAACAATATATGACGTTATAAGTAACATGTAAATGGAAATCAGTTTAGGGCTAAAATTGGAATTTTGTGGATACAAATAAATTAGAGAAGTGTTTGTCAATAGTTCCAATTTTAAAATAGTGTAATGGATTATCACAAATTTTGTAAATTGTATACAAATTCTTTTAAATTGAAATAATGCGTATTGTTGATCTCAAACTTTTAAAATTTGTAAACATCATATCCCTCATAATTTAAAATAGTGTAGTTAGCCGTCGAAACCGTTTATATTTGACTTTAAAATTCGTTAATATTTTAAATACATTTATAGTTTATATTTGATTCATTAGCCTTGAAAATATATAATGATTATATCTCCAAACTTTGAAAAATTTTAAAATAACGTATAAATTATCAAAATATTTACATGAAAAAAAATGAAAACTATTACTATTTATTCGAATGTCATTTTTGAATCATTTTAAAATTTCAAGGATTTTACATGTAATTTACAAATTTTATAATATCCTATTTATACTAATATAAACATTGGAGGATCAACATTATAATTTTCTCAAAAATTATGTAAAATTACAAATTTGGGATATGATATTATCCCGGGGTATTTTCGGTATTATAACACCCCGAGAGCTCGTCCGACGTGGCTAAATGGTATTTTCGGTATTCTCATAAATTTGCGTCACGATATATTTTCATGGGTATTCTCGTAATTTGGACTTTCCAGGTCAACATATGACCACGATATTGGCATTTCTATCAGTTTCGGACAGATTCGGCACTAAACGAGGCCAATGATATTTTCGTAATTTGGCACATGAGGAGTGCGCCGGTAAGTCGGGGCGATATTTTTGGCTGCATATTAAATATTTGGAGGCAAGGAATTAGTATGCGATGTTTTCCGGTATTTTCTCATTGACATTTTCGATTAATTCTCGATCGATATGCATTTCCGAAACTCTGGGACGATATGAAATTTATTCCAATTTAATTAGATATTATTTAAGTACATTGGGTTAGATTAAATGAATTTGGCTCATGGGTTGAAGTTTACCAGTTGGGTTGGATTTCTCTATAAATATAAGTTTCAATGCATTGGAAAATTGTTCAGACTGTTATTACGCTTCTCAAGGCAAAGTGTTCACAAAACTACATTCTGCCAGTCGCGAGATTCTGCAAGTAGTCGCGAGATTGTGCACTGCATCACTGCATTCGTGAGATTATGCACTTAGTCGCGAGATTGTGCACTGCATCACTGCATTCGCGAGATTCTGCACTTCGTCGCGAGATTGTGCACTGCATCACTGCACTCGCGAGATTCTACACTGAGTCAAGACATTCTGCACTCAACCCAAACATTCTGCACTTAGTCGCGAGATTGTGCACTGCATCACTGCATTCGCGAGATTCTGCATTGTATCACTGGACTCGCGAGATTCTGCACTGAGTCGCGAGATTGTGCTCCGCATCCCTGCCAATCGCGAGATTCTGCAAGTAGTCACGAGGTTTCTACAATAACTGCACAACCAAGTGTATTTGATCATTTTACGAGCCGTTTTCGCCCAAATAACCCACATCTTTTCATTGTAATTGTACTTCTCGATTACTATAGTGAAAACCAAGGTAGAGTTTCGTTCTCCCGAGGACGTAAGCCCACACATTGTGGGCCGAACCTCGTATATCGCTCGTGTCCCCACAACAATTGAATTCTGAATAATTAAAGAAATTGACTGATCTAAAAATAAATATCAAAAATATTTTTAGATGAGATCATGATAGTAAGTATATCATTTATATTTTTTACAATTATATAAAAATAATAGTTTACAATGACGTAGAGATAACATAAAGAAATGCATTATTAATGGAAAAAAGTTGCATTCGTACACGTCATAGAGTTATTTTAGTGGGTTGGGATTAGAATCTAATCTCTATACTATGTACGCAATTAGGCACAGTTTGCAATAATAGTTGAACTAATTTCTAAATAAATGGGTCCACGTGTAATATGGTCGGCAACACCCGCCGCCCTCCATCGGCGACCAAACGACTGACTAGTCAACAAAGCTTATGACCAATTGGACAAATCTACGACTCTATTATTACATTATTATATATTTATCCAATATTTTTAATTCGTTGATTTTCAATAAAAAAACAGTAAGAGAAATAACATATAAAATATAACATATGTAATGATCATTTTATTTAAATATAATTACTTAACTTTTTATATGTAAACACATTTTTACATGTTTCAATAATTAGCGTTTTTCAACATTCTTGTTTTAAATGCTTTTTAAAATTAGTATTATATTATGAGTGGTTTTTGTAGTAATGTTTTCAAATATCAGATAATACCAGTATTTTTTTCGGTTGCACCAGATACCAAATTTAGGGTTCCAGATTTTTTCAAGTCCAACTTTAAAAAAATAATTAAAAATTATTTTTAATTTTTTAAACATATGTAAAAAATGAAATTTGGTGTCGGCTGGTATACCGCCCGTACCGATCATACCTATTCGGATCGCTACAGAATTTCGGACCGATATAAAAATATTGGTGGTAGTACATATCTAAATTTTAAAATAATTTAAATATAATAACTTTATAGTTAAAAAATCACAAAAAATAACACTTAAACTTTTTATAAATGTAAACATTGATATTTGAAATTTTAAAAGTTGTAAATATCATATTTTTAAATTTATAATTGGCTTCAGACCCTTGGAAACTCTAAAATCATTTAAATTTGACTTTAATGTTCGTAAAGTGGTTTTTATATTGACATTTTAACTTTAAAATATGCTTTGAAAATTACAAAAAACACGGTTATATTGACATTTTAACTTTAACTTTTCCAAATAACCCACGGAAAAATGACGGAAAACCATTATTCTTAATTGGTTTTGAAACTCGAGGTAAATACACAATTTATAAACTTTAAGAAAATCATGTTTACATTATTTTTAACTTGAAACATCATATACTTAATTTTCTCATTATATAATATATGTAATTTTCCCATTATAGAATCTTTAGGTTATCCGATTCTATCCAAAAAAATGTTCGTATAAGAAAACGGTGTCGTTTCGTTGATCTAGATGCTTAGTATTGTAAACTTTAGTAGGGAATATTATATTAAGCGTGGGTAATGCATTTAAAAGGGATGACCTTTGTCTAGTTGAAAATTAATATCTGTAAGCTTAGCTACGTAACTAGGGCTTAATTTGTCCTCCTCCCTAAACCCTAATCTATATTATTCGTTATAACCAAAATAATAAACCCGATCTAGATATCAAAGTTAATTGGATTCCAATTTAGGGTTTAGAATTTAGTATTTTAGCTAACTAAGAGAGCTTGTATGCACAAAGTTTATCAAATTTGAATTGATTAAAGATTAGGATTTAGAGTTTAGAGTTTGTATATGTTATATTTCTCATATATTCTCATAATTATTTTATTTTCTTTCATATACATCATTTTTCTCGTACAAAATTAATTTCATTTTTATAATTAACAAATTCTCTAACTACTGTTTAATATTTTTATAATTATATCCATTTATTACAACTATATGTTGTAATAATTATCTCTATGTTGTGTATCATTTTCATATCATTATCTTTCTATTTTGATTGTTGTATTAAAAAAATATTTATTTAAAACATATATTTAATTTTAGAAAATACTCCATCTAAATACACAAAATTATACCATTAAAAACAAAAGAAAAAAACATTTACCAAAATAATAATTTTTTTAACCTAAATAAACGAAAATAAAATAACTAATAAGATAAATGTAAAATGTAAAAGGAGAAGGGATTTTCACACCCAATCCATTGGACAAGTATTGAAATATTGAATAGATTAAATATTAAAATTGGTTTATTAAAAATATGAGTTTTGAACATTGTAAAGCTTCTAATTAGTTTTAAGTTATTGTCAAACTTGGATAATAAAAAAAACCCATTGATCAGATTTGACGAGGCCATATTAGAAGCCCAAACGAGTTAAGATCTTTGGAATATTGGGCTTTATTAGAAGCCTAAACGTATCGATATTTTGTTATAGGGTTGAATAATGACTCTAAAAAAATATCATTTTATTTAAATAAATTAATATAACAAAAAAATAAACGTATCGTTGAAGTTATTGGGTTGATTGGCTTAGCCCATGCGTGTAGCCCAAATAGAAGCATTGTCTTAGCACCCTAAGCGGCGCCGGAGCTTTGAAACGTAATCGTCGGAAGCAGCATAGCTGTTTTGAAACGAATCAATTGCAGACAGCGTAATCCTATTTCAATCTCTCTGTAGTCTTCCTTTTCAGCGTTTTATGATGTGTGGTCTTTGTAATATATTTATTTAGTGAAGCTTATGCCATTCGATTTGTAGTTTGTTTTGCGTGGATTCAACTTCACATTCTATTGTTTCTTATCAAATTTTACCTTTTTTTATAAATGTTATTTTATTATCTAATGCATACATGTTATTCTTAGTTCGTCTATGAGTAGCTGATTATATTATTTTTGTGCTGGCTTCTGCTTCACAACCCAGCATGCGCCTTTCATTAGTTGATAATATTGGTTTTGGTGCTGTTTCATTGCAGTAAATAAGATTATTTATCAATTTCAAATCAGGGGTTTAAATTTATATGGAGATGAATTTGGACGAAGTAGAAGGTCCTTTGGTTTTGATTAAGCAAGGAGCTGAAGCTGTGAGTTTACCTTTTCATTGCCATAGTTTATTTTCGAATCTATATTTTCTTAGTTTTTCCTTTAAGGTTATTAGAAGAAAGCCAAATTTCTACTTATCTCATTTTCACATTATAATTTAATTTCCAGAGAGTGTATGAGTCTACATTTTTGGGGAAAAGATCTGTTGTCAAGGAACGTTTCTCAAAAAAATACAGGCATCCATCTTTGGACTCAAAACTTACTCTCAAACGTCTTAATGCGGTTCGTAATAACCAGAGATTTAGTAATTGTACTTTTTCTATTGTCGCTTGTTTCACATAATATGTTAAATCATGATCAGGAGGCTCGGTGCACGACAAAAGCTCGGAAGCTTGGAGTTTCAACTCCAGTCCTATATTCAGTTGATCACCTAATGCAAACCTTAATTTTCGAGTTTGTCGATGGCCCTGCTGTGAAAGACATATTGCTCGAATTCGGCTTGCAAGGTATCAATGAAGAAAAGTTAAATGACATGGCAATGCAGATTGGTGATACCATTGCTAAACTGCACGATGGTGGCTTGATTCATGGCGATCTAACAACATCGAACATGCTCATTCAAAGCAACACGAACCAGCTGGTGAGTGCTTAATAATTAAAGCTTACTGATTTATGATTAAGTTACCAAATGGAGAAATAACTTGTTGTCTTCCATTTTTAAGGTACTCATTGATTTTGGTCTTAGCTTCACCTCAACCCTCCCTGAAGACAAGGCAGTAGATCTTTATGTTCTTGAACGAGCTTTGTTGTCAATGCACTCTTCATGTGGCAATGTGGTGAGTTATGAACTGTACTATTATTTTACAAGTTTTAAGCCCAATAATATATGTCTTTTGTGTTACAACAGATGGACAAAATCCTTTCTGTTTACAAGAAATCTTCAAAGCAGTGGTCCTCCACTTTGAATAAGCTAGCTGAAGGTGTCATTCTTTTCATTAATGCTGTTATGTTTCTGAAAAGACAACTTGTTTTCTAACTCTTAACATTTACCTTATCTCTGTGCTTGTGACTTTCAGTACGAATGCGAGGAAGAAAGCGCACTATGATTGGCTAAGAAATTTCATCATATATCCTTTGCAAGGGTTACAATTATGCAATCCTGCAGCATTGTTAATATAACCTTGATTTTGCAATAGTATTATGACTCTTAAGAATGAAGAAGAGATTCAGCCTCTGGGATTTTATGATTTTGGATGTAAAGATTTCTTTTTTGGATGACAATTTTAGGCCATGATTGAATTCCTAATGTGGGCTAGGGTTTCTGCTTGAGCCAGCATTTATTCAGCGCGAATATCGCTTTGCCATGAATTATCTCTGTATTATTTGTTGATTGATTGGACATGAAGTGATTGGGGAAAAACAGAACCCTAGATGAAGAAGAATTGCTGATGGGTATATTTGATCTTGCAAATCGCAATTATCCAATGGATTCTACTCGAAGAACACGGTTGAAAGTATTAGCGTTTGATTTTATGTCGTTATCTAGGAACAGGGGAAATTCATCGTCCTTCTATCGCGACGATGTTCATTATAGC
The DNA here is from genome assembly GCA_009725065.1 of Utricularia reniformis. NCBI lineage: Eukaryota > Viridiplantae > Streptophyta > Magnoliopsida > Lamiales > Lentibulariaceae > Utricularia > Utricularia reniformis. The sequence goes on from RWGZ01001520.1 coordinate 48,337, forward strand.
CCACCAAGTGTTCGAGTAAAAGCCCAACAGAGTAAAGACTTTGCTTCTGTTACTCAATTAGGCGTTGTTGCAAGGGTAAGAGGTGAATTAAAGTGTTATAAAGGAATCATTGAGATTATTATAGCTTCTGATACTGCTTAGAGATTGATCCTAATGCCCAAATCTTGCATTGAATTGAATGCATCAGATTAGCGAGAAATCATTATGATAAGTTGAGCAAGAATGGCTATTGACAACTTTTTACATTGTTGTTAGGTTTGGTAAGAACCCCATTTGTCGTTGAATTTTTAATGTAGTGTTTAAAGTGGTGTGTGTGTTAAATATTGACAGCCCATTGACGCTGGTGTTGCATCATTAATGGTTGGGGTTGGAGCCCAGGCATGAAGCTAAAAGGAAGCAAGTGCCACATGGAACAGGTCATTCTCCCATTCTGACTCTGTTTTCTTGTCTAGTTACTCCTCTTGTTTAATTACTTACTTCCACAGATCTAACTGTTGTCTTAATTCCAAAATCTCTGAACCCCATCTCATTTTTAAACTATTATTTCTCATGGACTCAATTAACTCAACGTATTACCAGACAACTGGTTTTCTTTCTGTATTCATCTTCTTCATGTATTATTGTCTCTGAACAATGCTGTGCAGGTTTAAATGGGTGAAAAATTATACTGAAATCTTTTACTTGTCATCTCGTCTTGTTTGTCAAACTTCCCCTTACGCTTTGCTTCTTTTGTATCACTGCAAATGTGCAGATATATAGCTTGCACTTAATACTTCTTTGTACAAAATTTATATGGCAAATTTTGCCCTTACTCCTTTCTTAAACAAAATATCGGTTAGGTCATATCGGATCTAACTTGTTTATTTGAGAATGAGTAAAAAAATATGTATTTCTTTAGGTAATAGTTTATTTTATTTTATTATTATGTATATAGTAGATAGGTATTGATTCCTTAAATAATGTCATTTAGCTTGATTACCCAAAAGTTGTAATTAAAGTAAAAGTATTATCAAATGATATAAAATGAAAAATGACCAATGTGGCCTATTAAATTTCTTGATATTTTCTATACTTTAGAGATAAAATTAATACTATTATTTTACTAAATTATGCTGTTAATTGTTATAAGAACTTTTTCTAATATGAATTTAAAATAAATAAGAGATAGAGGTAACCATAGCAAAATTGTTATATTTTATTTATTATTTATATTTGTGTGTATAGGGAGGGATTGGGCGCACATGGTACAAAAGGAGGCTATCAGATGTAACATTTGCACAACTATATTGATTTTAAAGCATGATAATGACTTTGTATCACGCGACGTCTTCTTACATCCAATTCATATAATAATAAATATTATTGTTATTGTTAATAAAATAATAAAGTTTTAGGTGGGGTGAGCCTGAGCCTATACTAATTGAAGTTTAGGGTGGGGATGCTTCGAGCCATTTGGGAAATAAATATAATTTTTTTATTTATTGAGTATATAAAGTATAACAATGAGATAAGATCGTAAGATTGGAAGATACAAATATCTTTTAATTATTTTGAAAAAATAAAATGTGTATTTTTTAGGAAGCTTTCAACTTTAAATACTGTAAAATTCATGTATCCCAATTCCCAAGTTTGAAAATTACAAAAAATAATATAATTTATTTTAATTGGTTATATTGACGCATAAACTTAAAAATTTATAAATATCATATTCTCTAAATTTTAAAATTCCATATTTGATTTCCAAATATACAAAATCATTTTTGACTCTGTTAATGTTTATTAGTTTCTTATTTACCTTTAAAATAAAAAATATATAATAACTATATCTTTAAACTTTGTAAATTTTATAATAACACATATGTTATCAAAATCAATCCGGGAAAAATGGATAGAAAATAATTATTATTTACTTGATAATCATTTTTAAAAGATTTTGAAACTTTGGATGTTATATATGCAATTTTTAAATATTTAGAGAACCACTCTCGGGTATGTAGATTTCGGTTCACTCGGGCCGGGCACTTGTCACTCGGGCCTTAGATGTCATGACGAACTCGTGTACAGACGTTAGTGCAGAGGACACTGTGATGTCATAGTTCATCCTTAACAATTATTGTGCAGTATCTTAAACTTAAGATGTTATTCGTACAATTTTATCAATATCAATATAAAAGAAAAGAAAAAAGAAAGGTGAAGAGATCAACTTGTATTATCGAATAAAAGTAATTTTCTCAATATAAAATAGAAGAAAAAACAAATGTAAAGAGATCAACTTGTAATTATCCAATACATGACATTTAACGGTCCTTATACGTACTTTTCTCATTATCCTACCCCAGTTAACCTTATAAATAATTTTGTATATAAATATTTATTTGTTTACTCGATTTTTTAATTAAAACAAACTAAAGTTCAAATTAGTATTTGCTACTATTTTTATAAATCTATATACTTCAAGTTTTCTCATTCGAAAATAATCATCTTATACGCTGATAATAATAATGATTATTATTTCAAGTATATTTCTAATTTCTACATATAATTTAAATAAAGAATTATTTTATTTTTGAGTGGTGTTTGTGATTGACCCATAATATTTGAAATAGTGTAAAGACGATACAATTATAGTTTCAAAATTGCGTACGAAGCACATAAAATTTACATAATATGTATCGTTGACCCTCTAACTTTTTAAATTTGTAAACACCATACCCTCAAAGTTTAAAAATTGTATGGTTGACCCCCAAAGTTTCAAAACCGTTTAAATTTGACCCTCACGTCCGATATTTATGTTGAAATTGACCGATTTTGTTTATTGATTTGATATTTAGCCTCCGAATATATTAAAGAGTTCATAATTGACTCGGAGAAATATGTACCGGAGAAATATGTAACATATGCTTGTTAAAGACTAATTTGTCTTACAATGTTTTTTTATTATATTTCATGGTTTATATACTTCGTATATAAACTCAAAAAAATATCGGACGTAAGGGTTAAATATAAATGATTTTGGAACTTTGGGGGTCAACCATGCAATTTTTAAACTTTGAGGGTATAGTGCTTATAAATTTTAAAAGTTGGAGGGTCAATCATACACATTATGTAAATTTGTCTTTACACAAATTTAAATAATGTAAGGACACCGTCTTTACACTATTTCAAAGATTGAGGGTCATCCTTACAATTTTATGTTTTATTTTTGTATTTAGTATTTGGGTATTAGATTGAATATAATGTGAGCATTAAAATATATGGATAAAGACTAAAGAAATTAAATTAATATATACACATGCTATTTTAGGAAAATTACAAACAATGTTTTCTACTAATTTTTAATCTAAATTGTATAAAGAATGAGAAATGAGACTCAACTTTTCTTTAAAAATAAAAAATAATTTCAATTAAACTAAATGAGGATGAAATGTGATTTTAATGTTTAGTTTATGAGATTTTCAACGCATATAAAATCCATTTTCGGGGTACTCAAAACCGAAAAAAGATAGATATTTGCATATCAATTGGGTAAATTATATTTTTATTACTTAAGTTTTATATATTCACAATTTGCATCTTTCATCTAAAACATTACAAATTTAATCTCTTATAGGTTATTATAAACAAAATTTCTCATAAGTTTTACACCATCAAATTTCTTTAATAATCAATTCTTCATTGGTTGAAAACTTTATAATTTGGAAACACACCAATTTGGTTCTCATACGTTCATGTTTTTGATAATTTTGATCTCTAATTTATTATAGTTGTGGTAACTTTAATCCTCAAGCATAAATATGTCAAAATCGATCTACATACTTTGACAAAATCAATCTCCAAAATTTAGTATATATAATATAATCAACTTCTAAAATTTTCAATTTTATCAATTGAAATTATATGTCAAAATCAAATTTTGTCACTCAATGATCTTAATTACAAGATGTTGCAATTTGGAGGAACATATTTATCAAAAATATAAAGTTTGAGAATTAAATATGTCATTATAAATTATAAATCAATTTTGTCAAATTATGAAAGTTTGAAGATGCTACGTTTTCTTATTGTAATTATTATAATTTTAAAATTAACCATTATTAGAACTAAAAGTTATTAGGAGTTCAAGTCACATATGTGTTTCAATAAATATAATTTAATTAATAATTCATCAACTTATAATATAATGATCAAATTTGACAGAAATGCTAATTAGATATTTTAAGATGAACATTCTTTCTAAATTGCAAATTTATAAATTTTAAAAATAAAAATGAAATATATCTTCAACAATAACAAAATTAATAACTAACAAAAGATACCTACAATTTAAAACATATTTATCTTGGATTCAGTGCGAAAAATCCAAAAAGAGAAATTTAGGGTTTCTGTTTGTTTTATTAGCTACTCTATTATTTAGGTTGTAGGCATCCAAATCCAATTGTTTTAATTAAAATCATAAAACCAGACAAGTATCTCTATACTAGATAAAGCACAAGGTTTCATTACAAACCCTAAATTTGCATAATAGCACACTGCAAATAGTTTATTTGGCAAATGATCATTGTCAGAAAATGATTTGTCATATAACATGTTTTCTTACTGTATTTGTTGAATATCATTTTTTGTAATAAAAATAAATCTAATATATAATATTACATATATATTTAAATTAAAAATACTTATTAAATTAAATTAGTTTAACAAAATAGTAAGAATTTGTTAAAATGAATTAAATTATGATCGAAAATATTGATAAAATATTATATCGAAAGAAACATAAAATATCGGTTATTGACATATATATCGATCATACGCTCATATCAAAATATATATTTTTATATTGATCGATATGTCAAATATATGATGGTATCGACTATTTTTGATCGAACCAGAAAAACCCGAGATTCGATCCGATAACAAGATATCGGGAGTTATCGGACAAAACGACGATGCCCTCCAATATTTGACATATCGATCCTCCAATATATAACATATCGATCAGTATGAAAAATATATATTCCGATTCATAGCGTACGATTCAATTCAGATCCGATCCGATTCGACATAAAAATATATATATATATATATCGATCCGACATAAAAATATATATTGATCCGATTCGAATCGAATCTCGGGTTTTTCTGGTTCGGTCAAAAATAGTAGATACCGTCATGTATTTGACATATCGATCAATATAAAAATATATATTCTGATTTGAGCGTATGATCGATATATATGTCGATAACATGTATTTTATGTTTCTTTCGACATAATATTTTATCAATATTTTCGATTGTAATTTAATTCATTTTAACAAATTCTTACTATTTTGTTAAACTAATTTAATTTAATAAGTATTTTTAATTTAAATATATATGTAATATTATATATTAGATTTATTTTTATTACAAAAAATGATACTCAACAAATACAGTAAATAAACATGTTATATGGCAAATCATTTTCTGACACCATCATTTAGCAAATAGATTGTTTGCAGTGTGCTATTATGCAAATTTACCCCAATACAAACTACGTTCTGACTTGACTGCCTCAATTTCATTCAAACTTTACATTATTTATTTCACTTTTTGTCTAATTTATCAGGCATAAAAACTAATATGAAATAGAGTTTTTTTACCTGTTTATTTTGATAAAAAACACAATACAATTAATAATATGAAAATGGAAGCTTATCAGTTGGTATTTTCATTTTCCAAAAATATTCTATCTAAAGCTTGGTAAAAAATACATAATGAACAATCTAATTAGGGTTGACCATATGTCGGGTTAGTTCAAGTATGATTAGATCATAACTCGATTAACTACAACTAGACCCGGATCAAGTTCGATTCTATTGGATCGGGTTCGAGTTTTCAACATCACTAGTCTAAATCAGAGAAGTTGGTTATAGATGACATCATATATATATATATATATATATTAAAAATTATATAGTGGGATAAATATATATATAATTGTGACTATTTTTAATTTACATAAGTTGAAATTTGAGTTAGTGATGTGGCCTTGTCTGTATATATTAAAGAAAATGGTAAATTAATGAAAATGGTTAATAGAGTCACGGGATCAGTCATCATCAACTTTGACCCCAAAAAAAATATAAATTTCCACTTATTTCATAAAATATGAATCCTATAACTCGTTCTAATAACTCATACCGATCAGTACGATTTTCTTATTTGATCATCGTTATTTTGTTGTTAAAAATTGAACATTGCATGAGTGGAGAATTGTTCATTGCTAAAATTGAATGGTAATGACGAAAATCATGTCGTTTGCAATTTTTGCTAATTTTATCTCGTCAGGGTTTCATAAGTTTACGATAAGAAATATCATTATCAGTTGAAGAACAACTTGTTGGAGTAGGTATTTTCATGAAATTTTGCATTTAAATTTCATAGCTATTACTAGACACTTGTATAATAATAAATTAATTTAATTCAAGATTTTTTACCAAGTTGAGATTGCCTATTGACTATTTGATGTGATGTATTATTGTAAAATAATAATTATAATTTAATATTTTTTAAATAATAAATAATACGTATGTTGTTAATATTATGTAAAAATGGTAAAATGGAAAATTTGACGTATTGGTGCAACCCACTCTTTTACATTAATTGAAGGACTAAATTTATAATTTCTGAAAATTGGAAGACTAAAATTGAAATGTATTTTAAGATTTCAACGAACAAGATTCCCCCAAATTGATTAACTCAATGACTGTTTCATTAGGGTAGACAAGATTGCAATCTTTCTTGGAAATATACCCAGGAGTTGAGCAATTTGAGAAGGTACTCAGAACCCAATGAATGATCGATCATCAATGTATATGATTTGTGTGTGATGGCGACGCAATTGATGGAGTTTTTTTTTGGGTGTTTTGAAAACAACCTCCAAGCGTTGAGACGGGTGAGTTCCTTTCTCCTTGTCTTAGTATGGATGTATGAGTTTTGATACATCCCTTTAGAGACAATATAAGCGTGTTGCGGATGAGACTGAGATATGGAATGTTTTTCTTCATTACTCCAAGGTTTAATGTCATCTATTACAATTAGCGTAACCACTTGTCCAGCATTCAAGAAAGTGAGAGGCGTGATGTAGAAATGAGAATATGGTTGCTTTCAAGACCAAGAATGATGAGAATGTGTTTCTACAGTAATTTCCTTTTTAAAAAGAATTCATTTTTGTAATGGGTTCATCAATTATGATTATAAGATGGAGGTCAGTGAATTCTATGAAAACTAACCAAATTAATCCATTACGGCATTCCCCTGCCCCTGTCATTTCTTTTGCTTCACAAAGTTTCATTGTATCCATCATTTTTCCCTCTCTGTTGTTAGGGACCGAGCAGGCAGTGCTGATCTACGAGGGGGACGAGTATCCGGGCAGGCTGGGGGGCCAAGTTGGGCAGTGAGCAAAAATGCACATTTTCATGGCGTTCTAATCTTGGGTCAGGGCCCTTTGGTTTTCATCCAAGGAAGACAGACACCTCGAAAAGTGGATGAATAATGGATATGTGTTTTTGTTTTCTATAAAAAAACTCCCTTTTATTTTACTCCCTCTCTCTCTCTGTCTCTGCTCTTTATTCTCTTCAAGACTTGATTTCTATTTTTTTTTCTGTGTACTGGGAAAGAGGTCTGTTCTGTAGGAGAGACACAGCTCTAACCCCATGAAACAGAAGCCCATATCTCTATATTGTCCCTTGTTTATCTTTATGTTCTGCATTGTCCTGTTTTCAACATTCAGAGTCTCGTTGTCTCACAGCGTCCCATCCTTCAAAGCCAGTTTTGTTTCTTTACTTCAGTACTTTTCAAATAACTGAAGCAAAGGGCAAGTTCTTCTATCTGGGCATCTCAGATTTATCTCTTTGTTGTTTTCTATTCTGTGACCCTTTTCTGCTATAATTTTGTATCTGTTCTCGGCAACAGAAGACTGGTAAATCTTGATCTTGTTTTGGTGAAGGTCTTGAAACAATGAGAGATGAAAACTCCAAGAAAAACAAGGTTGATGTTACCTTCAGTTGTAAAAGAGAGTTATTAGATCATGAATTCTGCTACTTCTCCTGCTAGTTGATTCAAGATTACTGATCTTTATGTCTTTTCTTTATGAAGCTTTCATGGCACAAGAATCTAGTCACCACATGGCTTAAACCCAAATTCAAAACTGAAGATTTTGAAGCTGATGAAGTTTTTTCTGGAGGTAAGAACATGTTAAAGCCTTTCACCTCTGAACAATTCAGCCATAGCCAAAGATCTGACTCAAAAATTTTCCTTTTCCTTTTCCTCCTTAAGTTAATTGTGGTTCTTCTTTATTCTCTTTTTTACAGATGTGGGGCATATGCTGTAACAATTAAATATCACAGCTTTAATCTTCTTATGTTTCTCAGGTGTTGATAGTGAGGAATGCAGGGATAATTTCGCATGCAGTTTCAAGAAAAGCAACACAGGTGCAGGTAGATTCTGGAATCTGATTTTCTTTATGGACCACTTCTTTGTTACTTATTTCCATGAAGAATCCCCCTTCTTGTATCAACAAGTATTCAAATCTGTTGTTTTTTCACAGAGAAACCGAAAACACGAGCTTTGAATCGTGCTCAACGATGTAAAGTTGAACTTGATGCTTCCCAAACTACTACAGATGTTCAAAACTACAGGTTACTGTGGATTCATCATGTATTCTTTTGATCCCAAATATGGATTCATCATGTATTCTTTTGATCAACAGAATCTTCACTGCTACATGGAATGTCGCCGGAAAATCTCCACCGGATAACTTAAATCTTGAAGACTGGCTTCATACATCACCTCCAGCAGATATGTATGTTCTTGGGTGAGTTCATAAGTTAAAAATAAGATTTTCAAACAAAGTTTTAGATGATGACTTATTTAGTCTTTTTGTTTAGTTTTCAAGAGATTGTTCCTCTGAATGCTGGGAATGTTTTGGGAACTGAAGATAATGGTCCAGCTAGAAAATGGCTTAGCCTTATTCGAAGAACGTTAAATAATTTGCCTGAACATTGTGGTAGTTTTCATACACCTTCACCAGTTCCTGATCCAATTTTTGAACTCGATGATGATTTCGAAAGTTCGGATCTAGACAAGGTCTCCCCTTTCTTACACCGCCGTTCTTTTCAATCAAGCCGAAGCTTGAGAATGATGGATAATGAGAACCAACCGAGATTTGAACGCCGTTTCAGTGTATGTGATCGAACTAGTATGAATGATTACTTCGATCAAAGTGGAAAATGGGATAGTTTCTTAGATGAAGAAACTCGGCTTAATGATTCACCGTGTACATATCGCTCTTCCGATTCGTATTCTTTAGTTGCTTGCAAGCAAATGGTGGGGATTTTTCTCACTGTATGGATAAAGAATGATCTACGAAACGCTGCCCGGAATCTTAAGGTCTCTTGTGTCGGTAGAGGATTAATGGGATATCTCGGAAACAAGGTGCATATTCTAACTTTCTACGTTACAACAATTTGAATTTTATTTGTTACCAAAAGACTAATCCCTTGGAGTTATATACACACAGGGCTCTATCTCAATTAGTATGTCTTTGCACAAGACAACTTTCTGCTTCATTTGTAGTCATTTAACTTCCGGAGAAAAGGACGGTGACGAATTACGAAGAAACTCGGATGTCATGGAAATATTGAGGAAAACACGTTTTCCTCGAGTTCATCATGCCGGAGAACGAAACACACCTCGAACAATTCTTGATCATGAGTATGCTCTATCTACATTGCTTATTAAGAAGTGTTTCATACTTAAACTATCGAATTTTTCGCAGTCGAATCATATGGCTCGGTGACTTAAACTACAGAATTTCCTTATCATATCGATGCGCAAAGGCCCTCGTTGAAATGCAAAACTGGAGAACTCTACTAGAGAATGATCAAGTAATTTAGTTGCTCATTGAAAACTCCATTGATGGATTCATTGACTTATAAGCTATTTGATTACACACAGCTTCGAGTTGAACAAAGAAATGGGAGAGTGTTTTCTGGATGGAATGAAGGGACAATCAATTTCCCTCCTACGTACAAATACTCGAACAATTCAGACAGATATGCTTGCGAGAATATTCATTCGAAAGAGAAACGAAGAACACCAGCATGGTAATCTAATCTTCTTGCACTACAAAAATGCATTTTTTTCTACTTGTGTATAATGTGTGATCGTATATTATGAAGGTGTGATCGTATATTATGGCACGGGTACGGGTTGACGCAATTGTCTTACGTTCGTGGAGAATCGAGATTCTCGGATCATAGACCAGTTTGCAGTATTTTCTTGGCTCAAGTTGAGTCTATTAACAGTAACAAGATCAAGAAAAGCATGAGCTATTCGAGCTCTAGAGTCGAAGTCGAAGAGCTGCTGCCTTGTGCGTATGGATACGGATACGGGTACCACCTGAGAAATCTCTAAGCAAATGAATTCAGTCACCCCAACAGCTTAAGCTCTGGTCGGTTCATTAGAAATAAATCCTCGTCAAAGACAAGACTAGACAAGAGAGAGGAACCAAATTACATATAGTCCATTATTCTTACAACAACTTTTCATAGTATTGACATAGTAGTTGTAGGAAGTTTTGGTACTAGGAAAATGTTGAATCTTTTACCTTTGTAAATACTTTCCTTTCCCATAAATTTGTATAGAAATCTCAAGCTTTCCTTGTCACGGAGCACATAATCAATCTCCACTGTTTTTTACGCGTATATTGATATGTTTTTTTTCAAAAAAACCCGATTGAATTCGACTCGATGTCAAGCTAGTTTGGTTCGCAGCACCCGTTCACAATCATTGGTATGGAGATTATTTGATTGCACTTTTATTGAATGAAAAAAGAAACTCTATGTAATGATATAAAACATTTAATAAAAATAATGAGAGAATAATTGGTAACATAATCTAAACGTGTTTTGTAATGAGAATAAAGTACAAGGGAGTAGTTATAATTAATTAAATATGGGTATATGATTTCCTTGTTAAAATTTTGAAATTATATATGGTATTAATTAAGCAGTGAAAATGGTTAATTGTACCATTAATTAAACATTAGTAGACAAACATAGGATTAGAATTATAATTTATAAATTTTTTTTGTTCTTAGTGATTCAAACAATAAAATCGACCTCCCTTTCATTTAATTTTTGAGACCAATTTGAAGACATTTTTTGTACAATGTCTCATGGAAACGAAGGGTTGTCATGTGCTGTTGTTGGTCAGTTACAGAAGACAGCCCCACAGATATTCTAAAATAATACATAAAAAAACAATAATAATTTTAAAAACAAAAAAACAAAACAAATAGATACAAAATTGGATAAGTTCTAAAGGTATATTATTTTGTATAAGAATAATGCATATATATATAGTAGGATCAAACAATCAAGCTATATGGTATCAATTAAGGTATTATTGATTAAAAAAATATAAATATATTATTTTTTAATAGTATTTTCGATAATTATATAATATGTTAATTTATTGCGATATTAAATGTATTGTCTAGAATTTTACACAAATCAATTAAAAAATACTTTTAATTTATTTCAAAAAAATCAATGTTCATCTCAATTATTTGGAATTAATATTCATATAGTGATTGTTACTATATATGTAATTTTACATTTATTAGAGAGATAAAACTATACTATATTTCAATATGTTGTCTTATCCAAACACAATTCAAATTCTACTTATAATCTTGATTTTTAGAAATTTAATTTTGAAATGTTTGTCTGAATAGTCATCTTGAATTGTTTCTTATGTTTCATAAACCAGCATTATTTATTACAAATTCATCTATTTATCTTCTAATTAATACATATAAAATTTAAATATTTATTTTATCAAAATAACAATAATATCAGTAATATCAAATAATTATTTAATTGATGATTTTGACAATTTTGTCTAAGAATGAGTGTTCGGTACCAAATGTAAAACCAAATTAAATATTGAAATACCGAATATCAAATTGTCATCAAAATCTAATACATATTCCAATCCAATATTTTTTTTGGTACCGAACCGAAATACCGAAATAATTTCGATATTTCGTTATTGGTACCAAAATTAAAGCACCTAAAAAAATAATCAAGAACATCTCATGAATATCTTAAATCAAGTATAGAAAAATGTCTTAAAAATACAATGATTTAGTCATTAATCACATTCTTGTATTCATATAATAAACCAATCTTCAATTCTACAAATTTATATTCCAGTATAAATGTAGAATGTTATGAAAGTTTTGAAATCAAATACGAAAATAATTATTATAAAATAAATGAGAAATTAATAGTTTATTCATGTGAAATCTAAATTAGCATTCTCATATTTATCTTGCTCGTATTAATCTTCATCAATATCATAAGAATGTAATCTACGAAGCAAATCTTTAGTGCATATAAATGTTCCTAAACTTTTCGAATTCAAAAGCTTATATAAGAATCAATGACTCGTTTATTTATTAGATATCAAAATATCAAACAAATATAATATTGTACCACCAAAATAACCATTAAATAAAAATACATAAATATATCTTCCAATAATAATTGTAGATTCATAAGAAATTTTTTTAAAAATATTTCCAATTCAAATGACTTCCCAAGATATCAAAATTCGATATTAATAATTGAAGAAACCACAACTCAATTAAAAATTTTAAAATTTATAAATATTATATAAATTAATTTGGTAATTCAATATATACCGATGTTATGGTCCCTTTTTAGGGGTACCAACAGTCGTCCGGTTCGTTCAACAAACGAACTCGGTTCTAATTTATTTTAAATGTGGAAGACGATCAAAAGCTAGAAATAAAGTAAGTGCACGGCGATATATAGTGGAAACCCCAAGAATTGGGGTGAAAACCACTCGACTAAGAGCTGATTATGCTCTTAGCCTGCTCACTAATGAAATAACTTAAGATCAATACAAGAGAGGCTAATGAAAATGACGAGGTAAAGAAAGCGGTAAGAATTCCGGCAGGGTAACAGCCTGTTCTTCCGCGTCCAAATGGTCCTGCTATTTCCGTCGTCTGACCCTGTATTTATAGAGTTCTTAGTGAGTGTAAATCACGCTCCGTAACCGCCTCTGATAGGTTTGTTAGAGGTTGTTATCGCGGGATGTAAAACGAGGATGGGACCGAGGCGTGACCTGCGTGATCGGGCCTGAAGCGTGGTAAACGTGGGAAGGCCCGAGGCGTGGTAAACGTGAGTTGTAACTGCTCAGACCGAACCCAGGTGCCAGCTGGCAGAAAACGCTTTATTTCGTTAAGGTCAGCTTCGATCCTCCAGTTAAACATCGGACTGCTCTTCATTGGAGATATGAAATGGGCTATAATGATTCATTTTCGCCATTTGAATTGGTCCAATCGTTGCTGGGTCTTACCCATCACAAGATACCCGGTCCCAGAGTTCTCATCAACCGAATTTTTATTTTTTTTACTGAATACCAAACCAAATTTCATAATTTTATAAAAATAAATACCAAACAGAATACCAAATACCGAAATAACAAAATTTTGGTATAACATTAGTATTCCAAATTTTTTACTCACCCCTAATTTTGTCTCCAAAATTTTATAATTGTTACGTTTGTGGTTCCAATGTATAAAGATTACAAAATTGGGCATCATATTTTATAAGTTTTGATAAAATCATTGTCCTAAATCAAATTTTCAGAAACTATTTTGACAAATTTTGTCGTCAAAGTTTGCAAATTTAAGTGATCGAGATTGTCACTTTGTTATTTAATTTGTCAAATGTTGCAAACTTGAATAATAAAATTTCCTAAAATTTTAAAGTTTGAGAAGTAAGTATGATATTATAATATATCTAGACCAAATTTACCAAAAACTATTAATTTTTGGTGATTGCACACAACATTTTATTCACAATAAGATAATAAATGAATTACTATAATAAATATATTACTTTAAAAATGTTACCATCAACAGTCACCATCTGGCCGGCCGTCGATATTTCTCACCCACAAGGTGACGTCGTTTTCTTCCCAGCTTCAGTCTGCCCGGACAGTAACCACTTTTGGCTATAAATTTAATCATACCTTTGTAATCGGGATGTGTATATTATTTTTCACACCGTAATGGAAATAATAAATGTAATTATAATTATATATATTATGCGTGCACACGTGACCTTGACTTGCAGAAATGTTTCATAAGATGGGTGTCTGAATCTGACATCAACCTTCTTTGCGTTTACAGATTCTGCTATTTGCTATATTTACTTGTTTCGTAGACATCCATTTTTCGATTTATTGTAAATTGGGCTGTTAATTTCTTTGTAGTTCCATGGGCCGAGCAGTTTAGATGTTTCTTCAAATATAATGGAGAAGTTTTAGGCCCAACACTACAAAGCCCAAAAAAAAATTAAAGATGCCATTTCAAAAGGTCCATAAAATAACGGGTAGAAATTTTGGATTATACCCAAAAAATTGAAATTCTAGAAAACAATCGGGGTAGAAATAACGGGTATATTTGATTCTAAAATAAAAAATGTGTTATGAGGTTTCCAATTTGTGATTTTTTTAACACACAAAACAAAAACTAATTCACGGTGCCTTCATCACTAAAAATCACGATTTTTTCACTACAGTAACATGTATCATCGCATTTTAAGAAAAGACTAATTCACAATTACTTGAAATAATTATAATATTATTATATTTTATATATAATATTATATTAGTATTTTTACATAAATTATGATCATAATATCATAATTTTACCAAACATATTTAAAAATTAACTATTATCATATCTCATCATACCTCAATTTTAAAAAGATAAACTAAACAAACCCAATAAGAAACTTCAACAAACTCGATGGTGTAACAGTAGATATAACTTCCTTACTATGAAGTATAAATCACCACTACTATTGTGTCATACGATAAAATAAATTTTTTTTGTCATTTGATCATGCTACTTCAAAAATTAATTATGGATATGAATCATATATTCTTGAAATTTTTGTATTATGAGCCAACACCCTATTGCATTTACATTTTAATGGATTTGATTTTATTAACTATTACAAATTTGAGGTTTTGTGAATGGTGGTAGTTAAATATGGGACAAATGATTGTGAATTTTTTATAATAAAGTGTGATAAACTATGATATTATAATAATAATTTATGTAAAATATTATAATTAGATATAAAAAAGATGAAAAATGTTCATATATTACTAATTGCAAGTAGGGATAATATAAGTAATTCTAATATCATGATGATACAATAAGTTGTTCAAGCAACTAAGGTTAAATAATATTTTTTTGCGATAAACACATCGTAAATCCACTACCATCTCTTTCAAGGAGACGCATATTTTACGTGTTAAAAATTAAAATTAAATAAACACAAAGCAACTGAACCCATAACACACTTAACTTGCCTATTGTCGTGAGATTGGATTAGGTAAACGAATCCTATAATTTGATTTATTGTGTATTGATGCACGGTTGTTATGTCATAAAATATAAAATGTTGGCTTCATCCAAACATAGACTTTATGTGTGTAATATTATTAAATATTTTATTATTTATAACTTTATATGTTTACTTTTTTTCAAATAAATATTAGATTATATGTTTATATTGGATCCTCTTTAGGGATGACAATTTGGATTATCCTCCAGACTACTCGGCGGATAACCGCATCGTTTAAAGTGTTATCGGATAATTAAACAGGTATTGGAAACGGGGTGGGGAATAAAATTTCATATCGGCCTTAAACGGGACGGGTAGTGATTTCATACATAACTGTTTCGTTACCTGTTCGGTTATCCATTTAAATAACCGTATCCGCCCACTTATATTTATTAAATATATTAAATATTTTTAAAATCTTTACCTTAATTACATAACATTAATTAGAAGACCAAATTATTACCAATTCAATCCACTTTTTCTTTTTCAAATTCTTTTTGATTTTTCATCTTCCTCTCAATAATTTCAAATTGATTCTTACCTATTATTTCGTCGTCTTATTCAAGGTTCGAATTATTTTTATATAGATATTATTTTCGGGTTTTGTTTTCTTATTGTTTTTTTTCGATTTTTTGGGTGTTCAATTGTTGCTTCTAAGTCAGCATTTAGTACAAGTGGTCAAATTCTAAATCCTCATCGTAGAAGACTACATCCGACAACTTTAAAAACGTTGATGTGTACTAAAATTTGGTAGTGGACTTGGATCAAAAGTGGGTTAATAATTTTTAATATTTATTCATTAATTGCATTTGTTAATATATGTTAACATGATAATTATTTGTTTACATTTGCTTTTAGATACTTGTAAACAATTTTTTCATACCGGTCCGGTATAATTTTTTTTTTTATTTTTACGGGTACGAAAAATCCGGGTTCCAACCCGGAAACCCGGTAATGAGCGGTACCGGTCGAAATAACTCTGCCGCCCAGTTTTCTCCATACGGGCCGGTATGAAAACATGGCTTGTAAAACTCTTGAGTGTTGTCCTACCATATAAGATATTGAAAATGATATTATTGGTCTCGATGATAAAACCATCAAAATTAAAATTATAGTCATCAAAATAGTTATTTAATTTTATATTATTATTTTAAGATTTTTTTGATTTATTTAAAGATAAATATCTTACTATTTTTTTAAAAAAATCAAAAATGAAAACGTTGCTTAACCGCTAACCCAATAGTTAATTCATAACAGATATAGGGTGGGGAGTGAGCGGATAACAAAAAGATGAGACGGGGTAGGGCGGGTAGACATTATCTTAGACGATGTTATAGTCCCTTTATAGGGGGTATCAACAGTCGTCCGGTTCGTTCAGCAAACGAACTCAGTTCTGATTTGTTTTAGATGTGGAAGATGATTAAAAGCTGGAAATAAATAAATGTACAGCGATGTATAGTGGAAACCCCAGAAATTGGGGTGAAAACCACTTGACTAAGAGCAGATTATGCTCTTAGCCTGTTCACTAATCGAATAATTCATAGTTAATACATCAGAGGCTAAATGAAAATGACAAGGAAAAGAAAGCAATAAGAACTCCGGCAGGGTAACGGCCTGTTCTTACGCGTCCAAGAGGTCCTGCTATTTCTGTCGTCTTGCCCTGTATTTATAGAGTTTATAGCGTGTGTAGATCACACTCTGTAACCGCCTCTGACAGGTTTGTTAGAGGTTGTTATCGCGGGATGTAAAACGAGGTTGGGACCGAGGCGTGGTCTGCGTGATCGGGCCCGAAGCGTGGTAAACGTGGGAAGGCCCGAAGCGTGGAAAACGTGAGTTGTGACCGTTCTGTAACCGTTCGGACCGAACCCAGGTGCCAGCTGGCAGAAAACGCTTTATTTCGTTAAGGTTAGCTTCGGTCCTCTCGTTGAACATCGGGCCGCTCTTCCTTAGAGGTGTAAATGGGCTGTAGGAATTCATTTTCGCTATTTGAATTAGCCCGAACGTTGTTGGGCCTCACCCATCACAATGTACCAGGTCCTAGAGTTCTCATCA
>RWGZ01001520.1:67247-88532 GCA_009725065.1 Utricularia reniformis
CGTGGGAAGGCCCGAAGCGTGGAAAACGTGAGTTGTGACCGTTCTGTAACCATTCGGACCGAACCCAGGTGCCAGCTGGCAGAAAACGCTTTATTTCGTTAAGGGTAACTTCGGTCCTCTCGTTGAACATCGGACCGCTCTTTCTTAAGTGTGTAAACGGGTTGTAGGAATTCATTTTTATTATTTGAATCGGCCTAACGGTTGCTGGGCCTCACCCATCACAAGGTACCCGATCCTAAAGTTCTCATCACTAGCCCCTCGGGCTTGATTGCCAATCGCAGAGGTGATACAAGGCCGATCACATGATGTTTGTACATTCATGAGAACATGGGACCGTACCTGTAGATAGTGAGAGTCCAGGGGACCGATCTTCCCCTTAGCGTATGAGCCAATTACGTTTAAAACTTAATAACGTATATTTAAGTTATATTTTTATCTTCGGTATTCTTTAAATATTAATATCTCGACCTGTGCCTCTTCACATTCGACAGTTCAAGAGGCGTGATGAGTGCGCCCCGTACAGTCGCTGTTTTGGGCAGTATTACGTGGCGGCTCGCCATTGGCTGGGAGATTAATATTTAAATCAGGATTCTGGGCACTGTTTCTCTTCACCGTCATTTATCGCGAAGGAGAAATCACAGCAAGTCCTTGTGCCCTCAATCGATTTTTCATCCAACCCTTTTTTTCAATCCGTTTTTCCTAAGGTATACACTTATGGCTCCCCACAAAATGCGTTATCCTTATATGTCTGAGTTAGACATTGAGGAATTTAGGTTTAGGTTTTCAATTCCGGCGCATTACTCTATCTGGAAGGGACGGGAAGATATTCCTTGTTTCCTTCCGACGGAGATGAATGTGCCGGCTTCGGCCTTTCCGGTCAGTTACGCCTCTCTTAAGTGCGGGCTTCGTTTTCCGCTACATCCCTTTGTAGCGACCGTGCTTAAGGAGATTCACTGGCCCACTTTTGCGTTGTTTCCGGGCAGTTATGTGTATATAGTTGCGTTTATTTTTTATTGTTACCAACAGAATCGGGCCCCGACCTTAGAACACTTCTTTAATTTGTTCTTGGTGGGATCCCGAAAGGGGAAGGGTTTGTTGGGTTGCCGCAAGTTATACTATATAGCGGTGTGCACCAAAGAGTGCACAATTGTAGATAAGGAGGAGTCTCTTCATGCGTCGGAGGCCTGCTACGTCTGGATAACAGTCCCCAAGGAGGATCTGTTGAAAGTATGGCCGCTTTTGACCCACCCACGCATAGGTCAGTTGGACCGAAGTAGGTTCAACCCCTCCCGCACGGACACCGCAAACACGCTTGCGATGTTCCCCTCTCCTGAAGCATGCCTTAGGCGAATAGATCTGCTTCGGGAGAAAAGGTTGATAGAAATAGGTGTTGCGGGTAGGACCGGAGCCCCAGCCCCGAAGGGGGTTTTATCTAGTTCAGATCCATCAGAAGGATTGGGTATGATGTAGTGTTCATATTTTAATCTTTCCTGATCCTTATGTATTTGTTTTGCAGATTCAACTGAAACCATGCCGAGCTCGCGCTTTAAACGCATGGCAGCTGCTTCGGTCCGTCCTTCTGAGGGACAAAGGGAAGCATCGGGCAGCGCTGAAGCAAGTGAATCAGCAACGGGGGGTTCGCTGGTCCCTTCGGGGTCCGGGGACTCCCCGATCCAAACAACCGGCGCGGGCACGCTGACCCTTCGCTGCACAGGGCAGTCTTCATATGGGGAAGGGCCTGCCTTTCGGGTATTTGGAGTGGTAGAATAGGTGATAAAGGCTCGGATTCGTTCATTGAGCTTATCTAGCCTCTATCAAATCGGTAACGCCTCTTTCATTAGTGCTAAAACTATTACTTTGTTGCTGCAGGGAGCCGTTCTCGTGGAGAAGGTTCTCCCCTGTCCTCAGCTCAAGGTGAACGTCTCCCTGCCGCCGGTCCCCTTAGGAAAAGGGAAGAGGGCGACCGAAGCGGAAGCCCCGCAGGAGCTGAAGAGGCTGAGAAAGGGGGACGGCGCTCCGGTCCCCACTAAAGGGATAGTTTTGAAGGAGCCTGGATCGGGCCCGAAGACCAACTCCGACTGGGGAGTTGCTCTGGGCCTGCTGGACAGGTTCAGCAAGGGGAGGAAGCTCATCTCCTGGAGGACTGCTTTCCTAAAGGACTTCCGCCTTTATGGAGAGCAGAACCCAGAGAAGGTCCAGGCGGACGTGACTCGGGAAGAAATCATGGAAGGCTTCCTCGACCTCACCACTAAGGTAATTTTCATTTGCCGTGAAGGCCCGAACTTTTACTTAAGAATATTTGTCTTATGCAGATGTTGAGAAAAGCTTTCACAACTGCTATCACCGTGGAGAAGAACCAAGGTGGTAGCGTTGTATCCCAACAAGTCCAAGATCAACTTGACCTTGCAAAAAGGCAAGTTGAAATAAAACATACTGAGTTGGTCACGGTACGGAAGGACCATGACCGACTTGACAATGAGTTGCTAAGAGCTGGGACGGAGATCTCACTCTTAGCTGATAAAGTCTCTGAGCTGGAGAAGAGGGGGACAAACAGCTCAGGGGCGTATTGCCGACCTAAAGGCCAAGCTGCGGGCCAAAGATGAAGAAATCAACGAAGTCCAAGGTCGGGCCCAGGAGAAGAGGAACAAGCTGAACAAGCTTCTCCTTCGGGCCCAGGAAGAGAAGACGGCCTTGGAAGAGGAGTTGACATGGGCCCGCACTTCGACCGAAGGTTCGGTCCCGGAAGCGTTTCTGGGATTCGCAAGGTCCCCTTTGCTATTCGCTTTAGCGGATAACATACATGGGGTTTATACTGCCAAGTATCTAGATAACATGCGCGAGCAAGTTATTCAGCAGTTCGGGCTTTCCCCTTCGGACGAGCGATGGAGGATGATCGAGCCACTGGAGAAAGATGACAAGTTTCAGGTTATTCCAACTTTGGAAGAACCTCTTCTGGAAGAGGACCCTTTCTTCACCCTTTTTGAAGAGATGGAGAGAGCGGTCAACCAAAAGGTGGCCGATCAAGATGAAGAACTGAAGTAGCTCGCGGCCCGGACCGAACCGCGGGAGCCGGAGATTGAAGACAAAAAAGAGGGGCAGATTAGTTAGATTTAACTCATACATTGTATCTGCCTTATTTCTCATTTTCAATATAACTCGTTCCATCCAATTCTTGTTCTTTTAACTGCCAGAACGAAGTAATATATCGAACTTCTTAACAAACTAATAAGTTTTATGTTAATGAAGTGATTTTAATTACCAAGTGTAAGATCAGGGATACTCACAGGTAGTTAACCATCGGTCCCATACGTTATGTTTGGTTTATTCATATCAATTCTGATTGGATCAGTCGTTTTACATTGTGTATGGGTCACTCTTATTCCGTCCTTGGAGTCAATATTTGATTGCATAGGCGCAGTCTGCGTTTAATATGAATCTTTATGAGCTTCGGCCGAACCTTGGTTCTAATAAAGTTCCTTAGGTTTTGTTGGCCAAGCTTGGCTCATAATACGTCTTATATTAGGACCGATCTTATGTCTCGATATGATGACAACCATTCCTTTTATCGTAGCAGATGTCATAGGTACAAAGGGTCATTCCTAAAAACTGAATGCCGTTGAAGGGAGTGTTTTAGTTCGTAATGAATTCTGGGAGAATGACAACTCATCTATGGGGCTGGGCAAGTGCAGGAGCATCTGACTCGTCAGAGCGGTCACTACAACTTGGGAGCCTTGCGGACAAGAAGTTTCGGTCACCAGTCCAGATTCGTCCTACTCCACCAACTTCAAGATCGGTCCATCATTCCATTAGAAATAGTTTGTATTTGTACTTACTTGTTTCTACTTACGTTTAAGAGAATGTATTTCATTGAGTCAAACATATTAATCGAAGATTCACAAGAAATATCGCCTTAAATTCATGACATTCCAAGTTCGGGGGACCTCTATACCATCCAACGTTTCAAGTTTATACGCACCTGATTCCAATTTCTTTGATACTCGATACGGTCCCTCCCAATTTCTGTCCAGCTTTCCAACGTTCCTCTGCACTTTAATGCTTCTGAGGACGAGATCGCCTTCAAAGAATTCCCTTGGGAGGACTCGTTTGTTATGGGCCCGTTCCATAGTTCGCTGATAAGCACGCATCCGTGCATAGATTGCATCTCTCTTTTCTTCGATCATCTCGAGGTCCAATAACCTCCTTTCACCATTCATATGTTCATCGTATTGAGATATCCGAGGTGATCGGATGGCCACCTCCACCGGGCTAACAGCTTCGGTCCCATACACCAATGAGAAAGGTGATTCCTAGGTTGTTGAGCGAGGTGTGGTTCGGTATGCCCACAGGACCTCATAGATGTGTTCGTGCCATTTACCCCCAAAGTCTTCTAACTTGGTTTTCAATCCCTTCAGGATAACCTTGTTAGATACTCCGTAAGTCCGTTAGTTTGGGGATGAGCTACCGATGAGAAATGCTGGGTGATGCCCAACTTGGTGCATAGATCCCGTATGCTCTTTCCGCGGAACTGAGTCCCATTATCAGATACGAGCGCTCGGGGAACCCCGAAGCGGCTCACAATATTTCGCCATATAAAGTGCTTGACCACTTTTTCTAGATAATGGCTACGGCTTCTGCTTCGATCCACTTCGAATAATATTCCACCGCTACGATACAAAATTTTCTTTGCCCTATGGACCGGGGAAAAGGTCCGAGGATGTCGATCCCCCATCTGTCAAACGGACAAGGCAATGGGGTGACCGATAAGGGAGCCCCAGGCAATTGCGGGAGTGGAGCATGGTATTGACATATGGCGCAACGTTTAGTATATTGCTTGGCATCAGCGAGCAATGTTGGCCAAAAGTACCCAGCTCTGATAATGCGGTGGTATAAAGATCGAGCCCCTGAATGAATGCCGCATATCCCTTCATGAACATAAATCATGACGGCTTCAGCCTCAATAGGAGATAAGCAGCGCAGAAGCGGGCCTTCAAAACTCTTTTTAAACAAGCGTCCATCGACTAAGGTAAATCTCTTAGCCCGGACCTCTATTTTCCTGGCTTCAGACTTATCTTCAGGGAGATAGCCGTTCGAGAGGTATTTAATAAAGGAGTCCATCCAATTGGGTTCTCCTGGGGATTCAGTAGCATCAATATTCAAGCCATGGAGTTCATGGCATAGAGCCCCGATCTCTTCAATAGACTGTTCGGTCACTGGAATCTCGACCGAAGGTCGGTCCTGAATATGGACCGAAATAGTGCTCGGCTCTATGTCAGGTATGCCCGAAGCCAATCTGGCGAGTGCATCGGCAACCTTGTTTTGCTCTCGTGGCACATGGTCAAGAGAGAACTCATTGAACTTCTTGGATAACTCCAGAACTTTAGCGCAATATAACTTCATCATCGGATCATGCGTTTCAAATCTCCCTGCGAACTGTTCCACTACTAACTTCGAGTCTGAGAACATTCGCACTCTGCTAACTCCCATTTTTCGAGCCAGGGTCATTCCTGACAATACTGCCTCATATTCCACCACATTATTTGTTCCAGCAAAGGAAAATTTGACTGCGGAATGAATAAGGTCACCTTGCACCGTTGTCAGGGTAATGCCCGCTCCTCTTCCCCCGAAGGTTGACCCATCTACATGGATCGTCCATCGATCATCTTCTTGGTTAAGATAAATGGCCGATCGGGTCATTTCAACCACGAAATCGGCTAGAACCTGAGCTTTGATCGCCCTTCGGGGCAAGAATTCCAGATACATAGCACTGAGTTTGATAGCCCATTTTGCCAATCTCTCGTTCAAATCCTTCTGTTTAAGGAGCACTTTCAGAGGTTGATCCGTATAGACATAGACCGTTCGGCCTTCAAAATAATGCTTCAGCTTGGATACAGCTTTCTTCAAAGCTAGCATGAATTTCTCCAAGGTGGAATACCTGGTTTCAGCAGATACTAGAGAATGACTGACATAATAAACAGGTCTATGAATGTCATCTCGTATGGTTACCAGAGCTGCGCTGACGGCAACTTCGGATACCGCAAGATATAACCCCAAAGGTTCATCACAAGTTGGACTTACCATCACCGGGGGAGTGCTTAAATAAGTCTTTAGCTCGGAGAAGGCCCGATGGCATTCTTCGGTCCAATCCATATGGCTTGCTTTTCTTAGCACTCTGAAAAAAGGTAAGGCCCGGTCTGTGGATTTCGAAATAAACCTGCTCAGCGCGGCTAGTCGGCCAGTAAGCCTTTGAAATTCTCTTTTGTTTCTCGGAGGTTGCATATCAATGATAGCTTGCACCTTTTCAGGGTTAACCTCTATGTCTTTCTCTGAAACATAATATCCTAAGAATTTTCCACTTCGGATCCCGAAGCAGCACTTGTTTGGATTTAGTTTGAGCTTATATTTTCGGCATACTTCGAAACAACGAGACAAATAAGAAAGATGGTCTTCATCATTCATAGATTTTACAATCATATCGTCAACATACACTTCCATCATATGGCCAATCAACTCTCTAAAGATTTTGTTGACCAACCTTTGGTATGTTGCTCCAGCATTTTTGAGACCGAATGGCATAACCACATAACAGAAAACCCCATCTTCGGTCATGAATGATGATTTCTTCTGATCTTCCTCAGCTAAGAAGATCTGGTGATACCCAGAATAAGCATCAATGGTACTCATCATGGTGCTACCAGAAACAGCATCTACCAGTCGGTCGATGTGCGGCAACGGGAAAGGGTCTGACTCACAGCTTTTGTTCACATCGGTAAAATCGATGCACATTCGCCATTTCCCATCCGGTTTGGAAACCACCACTGGGTTTGCAACCCATTCAGTATAGTGGATTTCTCTGATAAATCCCGACCGTAGCAGCTTATTCACTTCAGCCCGGATAATCTCGATTTTCTCAGGAGGATAGCGTCTCCTCTTCTGTCTAACGGGCTTCGTTCCTGGCTCAGTGTTGATCTGATGTTCACTATCGGATCGGTCAATCCCCGGAACATCATCCGGGGTCCAAGCAAATATATCTACATGGCTTCTCAGCAAGTGGATCAGTTCTTTCTCAAAGTCAGGGGCTAAATGAGCCCCGATGCGAGTTGTCTTGGTTGGGTCATCCTCAACCAGGTTAATCAATTTGAACCCGACGGGTTCCATTGCTTGCCTCGTGTGCGGCAGCTCTTCCAGCAAATCCACCCGGGCCCTTTTGATCGGTGCCAACGTTCGGCACGAGCTCATGTAGCATTGTCTGGCTACCTTCTGATCCCCTTAACAGAAATAACTCCATGAATGGAGTGAAATTTGAGCATCATGTGATAAGTAGATGGGACCGCCTCGAACTTAATCAGGCCGTTTCGTCCGATAATAGCATTGTAAGCCAAGTCGACTTCAACGATAATGAATTCCAGGTCTTCAGAGCGGTCCTTGGATGGCTCTCCAAGGGTAAGGGGGAATAACATCTTCCCACACGGAATAACGCTCCTTTGGTCGAACGACCAAAGATTTATGTTGGCGATCGAGAAATCGTGAGCAGCAGCTCCCAACATTTCAGCGACCTCGCGCTTCATTAGATTGCACGAGGCCACAGTGTCCACTAAGATTCTGTGGACACGGCGATTCCCGATGATCCCAGTGATGGTAAGGGGATCATCACATGGATCCATGATCCCTTCCTGATCAGCCAGGGTGAAAGTAATGTCCTCTCTGAAGAATGAGGACCGTTCCATGGGATCATATTTCACCAGCACCACAGACTCAGAGCTCTCAGCAGAGTCTCCGCGCGCAGTTCTCTTTCGGTCCCGGACCGATTCATTTATTCTCAAACTATCGGAGATAACATAAATATCTCCGGCCACTTCTCTCGGTGCCACCTCATTTTGAGGAGGTTGGCACCAGTTACCGCAGGTGGTGGAGCGGCCTGTTCCTGTCTTCCACCCTCATTCTGCGGGGTTCTACCGCCACGGCCCCGCCATCTTCTTCTTCGGCCCTGACCACGGTTCTCACGTTCGTGTTGGCCTCTTTCTTGTTCTGGCGGAGGAGACCTTCGGTCCTCCGTCCGATCGTTGTAGTTTCGGGGTTGACCCCGATTATCTCTTCCCCGCAGCCTGTGATGATCGTCACATTGGTGGCCCCTTCGGGGGGACTCTGCTCGCTTGCCCTTCTAACCATTGAGGTTGAGCTTTTCTTTACTCATTGTCTCAACTGTCTCTTTCAACAGCGGGCACTTCAGGGTCGGGTGATCGCGATTATGATAGAGCTTGCAATACACACGATTGTCCTCTTGCTTCGGGGGTACGTCTTTTTCACTCACAGCCGCTACTTCTTGCGACTGTTTGTTAGGGTAGGAAACCCTATGATCACCTGCGGGCTCAGAATTCCCGCTAGGCTTCCGATAACGAAGCCCCAGCGCTTCATCCACCTTAATATACTTGTTGATTTTCTAAAGAAGTTTTCCCAAGGTGGATGGTGGGCTATTCACCAAGCTGGCCGAAAGGCCGCATGGTCCCAGGACCTGCTGTAGAATATCAATCTTATCCCGGAGCTCAAGTTTGATGCCCCGGGCGGTCCTATTGAATTTCTCCATGAAGGACCGAAGACTCATTTTTGCCGGGATATATTTCAGCTGATATAGTTCATGCTTGCTTCGGGGCGGTCCTACATTTGGAGCAAATTGCTCAGAGAATGCCAAAATAAATCCGCCATACGACTGTATGGATCGGGCCGGCAAATTCTTGAACCACGTTCGGGCACGCCTTGTAATCCTGCCGCGAAGATGCGGCACTTTAGTGAATCCGAGGCCCGAACCGTTCCCATGCGCAATTCGAAATCGGCAACGTGATCGATTAGATCACCATCACCATTAATGTCGGCAACCCCTCGGGCTTGCGATAATGCCGATCTGGGACTGGTGCCCAGATCTCTTCAGAAAAGGGGAGCATCAAATCTCCCAAGGCGGCCGATACGCCTTCAGATTGATGAGACGATGCCTGGACCGCATGCAAATTATGCCACCAGTCATTATCCTTACTTCTTCTGATAGGGGCCTCCATGGCCATGTTAAATAAACCAGGATTGCGTCCCAGATTAGGTTCGCAATCCCTCAGCGCACGCATGCTCTCCAACTCCCAGGTGAGATCATCAATTCGTCGATGCATCTGTCTCTGATCATTTCCAGGAGCGGGAGTTAGAGCTCTGGCTGGGGGAGGAGGTGTAGACCGATATCTAGGCCTCCTCATTGTCACGCCACGCCTGATGATTTCTTCATCATCAGTGTTGCGCTCATCAGGATCACTCTCGTATCCTCTGCTTTTGGGAACATGTCTTAAAATAGCCGGTGGATCTGTTCCACTTCTGTCCGACGTAATTTCCAGTACCACATTCCTGACGACAGCTTCCAGATCCTGTAAAGTGAATGTTGGTGCTGGGAGACTGTCGGGAAGCACGTCACTATTGTTTGTCGGAGTTCTAGTCGCCATGCCTTTGATTATCCTATCCCTTGTAGAAAACTCAAATGGGATTAGAGAATCGTCCCCACGGACGGCGCCAAACTGTTATGGTCCCTTTTTAGGGGGTACCAACAGTCGTCCGGCTCGTTTAACAAACGAACTCGGTTCTGATTTATTTTAGATGTGGAAGACGATTAAAAGCTGGAAATAAGTAAATGCACAGCGATGTATAGTGGAAACCCAGGAATTGGGGTGAAAACCACTTGACTAGGAGTAGATTATACTCTTAGCCTGTTCACTTAATCAAATAATCCGTAAGGAATACAACAGAGCCTTAATGAAAATGACAAAGAAAAGAAAGCAGTAAGAACTCCGGCAGGGTAACGGCCTGTTCTTACGCGTCCAAAGGGTCTTGCTATTTCCGTCGTCTTGTCCTGTATTTATTGAGTTTATAGCGTATGTAAATCACGCTCTGTAACCGCCTCTGACAGGTTTGTTATAGGTTGTTATCGCGGGATGTAAAACTAGGTTGGGACCGAGGCGTGGTCTGCGTGATCGGGCCCGAAGCGTGGTAAACGTCGGAAGGCCCGAAGCGTGGAAAACGTGAGTTTGTAATCGTTCTGTAACCGTTCAGACCGAACTCAGGAGCCAGCTGGCAGGAAACGCTTTATTTCGTTAAGGTTATCTTCGGTCCTCTCGTTGAACATCGGGCCGCTCTTCCTTAAGTGTGTAAATGGGCTGTATGAATTCGTTTTCACTATTTGAATTGGCCCAACGGTTGCTGGGCCTTACCCATCACAAGGTACCCGATCCTAAAGTTCTACTCAGTTTATATAAATGAATATTCTAAAATATTGGTTATTACTTATTAGAAACATTCAAATTAATTTGATCTTATTAAATTAATCAACAAAATTTTTGAATTTCTATTTAAAAAGCTGAAACCGTATTTTACTCAATAAAAAATTATTCATTTCTTGAGTTGTTACGATATGAATGCATTTTTTCCTCAACTATCATTATCTTGTGCCTTATAAATAATATTTAAATAAATGAATATTCTAAAAATATTGATTTTAGAAACATTCAAATTCATTTGATCTAATTAAATTAATCAACAAAATCTTTAGATACCTATCTAAAAAGTTTAAACCGTATTTTANGCCGCACGGTCCTAGGACCTGCTGTAGAATATCAATTTTATCCCGGAGCTCGAGCTTGATACCCCGAGCGGTCCTGTTGAATTTCTCCATGAAGGACCGAAAACTCATCTTTGCCGGGATATATTTCAGCTGATATAGTTCATGCCTGCTTCGGGGCGGTCCTACATTTGGAGCAAATTGCTTAGAGAAGGCCAAAATAAATCCGCCATACGATTGTATGGATCGGGCCGGCAAATTCTTGAACCACGTTCGGGCGTCGCCTTGTAATCCTGCCGTGAAGATGCAGCACTTTAGTGAATCCGAGGCCCGAACCGTTCCCATGCGCAATTCGAAATCGGCAACGTGATCGATTGGATCACCATCACCACGAAATGTCGGCAACCCCTCGGGGTTGCGATAATGCCGATCTAGGACTGCTGCCTAGATTTCTTCAGAAAAGGGGAGCATCAAATCTCCCAAGGCGGCTGATACGCCTTCAGATTGATGAGACGATGTCTGGACCGCATGCAAATTATGCCACCAGTCATCATCCTTACTTCTCCTGATTGGGCCTCCATGGCCCTGTTAAATAAACCAGTATTGCTTCCCAAATTAGGTTCGCAATCCCTCAACGCGCGCATGTTCTCCAACTCCCTGGTGAGCTCATCAATTCGTCGCTACATCTACTCCTGATCATTTCCAGGAGCGGGAGTTAGAGCTCTGGCTGTGGGGAAGGAGTAGACCGATATCTAGGTCTCCTCATTGTTACGCCACGCCTGATGATTTCTTCTTCATCAGTATTGCGCTCGTCAGGATCACTCTCGTATCCTCTGCTTTTGGGAACAGGGCTTGAAACAGCCGGTGGTTCTGTTCCACTTTTCTCCGACGTAATTTCCAGTACCATCTTCCTGACGACAGCTTCCAGATCCTGTAAAGTGAATGTTGGTGCTGGGAGACTGTCGGGAAGCACGTCACTATCATTTGTCGGAGTTCCAGTCGCCATGCCTTTGATTATCCTATCCCTGGTAGAAAACTCAAATGGGATTAGAGAATCGTCCCCACGGACGGCGCCAAACTGTTATGGTCCCTTTTTAGGGGGTACCAACAGTCGTCCGGTTCGTTTAGCAAACGAACTCGGTTCTGATTTGTTTTTGTTGTGGAAGACGATTAAAAACAAGAAATAAACGATGGCACAACGATGTATAGTGGAAACCCCAGGAATTGGGGTGAAAACCACTTGACTAAGAGCAGATTATACTCTTAGCCTGTTCACTAATCAAATAATTCATAATGAATACAACAGAGGCTTAATGAAAATGACAAGGAAAAGAAAGCAGTAAGAACTCCGGCAGGGTAACGGCCTGTTCTTACGCGTCCAAAAGGTCATCCTATTTTCGTCGTCGCACCCTATATTTATAGAGTTGACGGCGTGTGCAAATCACGCTCTGTAACCGCATCTGACAGGTTTGTTAGAGGTTGTTATCGCGGGATGTAAAACTAGGTTGGGACCGAGTAGTGGTCTCCGTGATAGGCCCGAGGCGTGGTAAACGTGTGGAGGCCCGAAGCGTGGAAAACGTGAGTCTGTAATCGTTCGGGCCGAGCCAAGGAGCCAGTTATCAGAAAACGCTTTATTTCGCCTAAGGTAATCTTCGGTCCTCTTGTTAAACATCAGGCCGCTTTTCCTTAAGTGTACAAACGGGCTGTAAGAATTCGTTTCCACCATTTGAATTAGCCGAATAGTTAATGGACCTTACCCATCACAAGGTACCCGATCCTAAAGTTCTCATCACATATGATGCATATGTGCAATTGAATTGGCTGCATAATAAAATCGCACTTGCAACTTACATGTCTCTAATTACCCCAAGAGAGCGTACGTGTCGATCATAGGTGTCACTTCAAGAGGCAGCATAGGTGTCACTTCAAGAGGGCGTACATGTCGATCATGGGTGTCACTTCAAGAGGGGAAAAAGGGCAAATTTCCAGAACCTCATATACTCCAAATTTCGTTTATAACACTGAACTTTTATTCTTTACATTTATATCAGTGATGGACATGTGAGATAACGTCTGATCATAATTCAGACCGGTTTAAATCAACCTAGATACCGGGCTCATTTTAGTATTTTATTATTATTTGTGAGGCCGGTTTCATAGGTCCTTGAAACCGGTCTCAAATTAATTAGATTAAATAATTTATTAAAAATTTGCAGTCCATCATTAAATAAAGGAGCCCAGATTCATGTTTCTATGAAACCGGACTCACTTTATTAAAAAATAATTTTTTTAACAAAATTTAAATGTGGACAATAAAATATTAAGGCACCGTTTCTACGCTGGGCAAACGTTAATAAAATAAACAAGTCGTTGTGGTTGTTGATTAGACGGTATTTAGGACACATATGTTGAATAATAAGTGTTTCCCTGGCCTATAAATATAATATTACCCGGGGTTATTTATGTAATTATGATACTCCGGGGCTAAATGATATTTTTTATCTTTTATTATATTTATTGAGTAATGTAATTTCGGGGGTAGTCTCATAATTTGGGCATGCCGGGCCCACGTATGGGGATTCTGATGGTGTTTTGAGTTGTTCTAGATGATTTCGGTCGGAAATGATGTCAGGGGTATTTTCGTAATTTGGAACTCGGAAAGCTCGTTGGCGACCTAAGGCGATATTTTTGGCTATCTCCTAAGCATTTGGAGACAATGAACTGGTAAAGAATATTCCCGAATATTTTCTCGACATTACATGCTACTAGTGTTTGACCGGAGTGCATTCTCGAAGTTTCGGGACCCTGTGACACCTATTCCAGATTAATTGGATATTTTCTAAGTAAGTTGGGCTAATTTGACTAAGATTGGCTTTTGGACCTTAAGTTGACCCCAAAAAAGGGTTCAGACTCTTGGCACACTTCCCAAGGCTTCCGTTTTCGCGAGATAATGCCCCAGTTGCGACTTTTGCCAAAATGTCGCGAGAGTCCTTGTTAATGCCCTTACTCGCGACATTGTGCAGGTAGCCGCGAGATTGTGATCGTAGTCGCGACGTTGTGAGTGTATTCGCGAGAATGTGCATGTATTCACGAGATTGTGATCGTAGTCGCAACCTTATGAGTGTTGTCGCGAGATTTTGTAGTTGTTCATGAGTTTGTGACCGGAATTTGACCCTGGTTGCGAGGTTATGATATTAGTCACGACTTTGTAATGCTAGTCGCGACATTTTGTTTGTACTCGCGAGTTTTCGTCGAAAACTCGCGACTCGCTTCAATCCGAGTGCGGCGTAGTGAATTTGATCGTTTTTGTTCGGATTATCATTACATCTTGATAGTACCTGTAACCTCTTATTATTATAGTGAAAACCAAGGTAGAGTTATGCTCTCCCGAAGACGTAAGCTCACACATTGTGGGCCCAACCTCGTATATCGCTCGTGTCCCCACAATAATTAAATTAAAAATTATTAAAGAAATTGAATGATCATAAACAAACGTTCTAAAACATTTTTAGACGAGATCAAAATACATTTGCATTTATTTTATAACGTACTTCAAAGTTTTTGTTTTATATTTGTTCTAGTTTTATTGTCTGATTTTTAAGTTTAGGAATTCAGTTCTAAATGGATCCAACGTTTGGAAGTTTGAATTATTCGTTGGGTTTTTGTCACGAGGACGTCGACGATGAAGAGAATTTATATCAAATGCAAAATTCAACCCATCCCGGTTTGTGAACTATTCTCAATTATCGTGAATTAATTGCAAAACTCCAACTAGTTTATGTTTTTTTATCTCTAATATTGGTTACATGGATTAATTTTGATTTGAATATGCCATACAATCCAGAAATCGAAGATGTACCATTACGTGAATATAGAGAAGTAGTCAATATATGAGTTATTTTCGCGAGTTTACTGAGAACAATGACAATGATTATAAGTGTCGGGATAATGATCTACTTAATCAAGCACATAGAATGAGAAATTATGTTATTCTTTTGATATATTTATAATACTCTTTCGTCTTATATTTTTTTGTTTATGATTTGATATTATTACCGTCATTGTTGTTTAATTATTTCTTTGGAACAATAATTGAATTTAGTTTTTTTAAAATTTATATATGTAATATTGCTATAGTTTAGATTATTATTAAATTAAATTTATATATTAAAAATTATTTACTAACATTATAAAAAATTGTCTCATGTAATGGTAGATGTCAGATCAACATTGTATACGAATGACGTCGACGACGTCTCGGAATCTGATGTTGAACTCGTACCTAGTGACTATTCGACATCGGAGTACGATGATGGTGATGTTGAACTTGATGATGACGAAGTACGAGTGTCAGAAAATATAAGTGGTAGAATGTATGTCGATGCTACCAGTCGCATTAACTTAGGGCTTCGTCAACGCATTCGCACCAATGGGATTTGCCCCATGATAGATTCATACCAATTATATCGTGTCCCTTTGAACCACAGAGACGTTCTTGTATTCTTCATTCGTTGGGTGCTTCATTTTTTACGGCGGAGGCTGAACCAATATGAGCATATTCATATGATATACCATCTTTGCCTGTTTATTACGATCCTGAGACTCTTGCCCTCGCAGTAGAATTTTCTTTTAGGAGTAAAGTTGAACTTAAGGACGCTGTGACAAAGTACTCTGTGAAGATAGTCAAACGAGAGTTTGTGGTTCAACGGAGTAGCCGTACAGACTACGATGTTCGATGTCGTTCAGCACCAAATGAATGTCTTTGAAAAGTAAGGGCTGAGTATTGTACACATGATCGTGAATGTGCTATTTTTAGTTTCATAGACTCGCATACTTGCATTGAGAGAAGACGGAGAACTCTTTACCACGTAAATATGACAAAAGAGTGGATTTCTAGACAACTGGTATGGGTGGTGTCGGCAAACATGAAATTCAAGCAGACTGATGCTCACTGTAACATTAATGAGCAGTGGGGCTTCCAAATACCTTATCCTAAGGCGTGGTCAAGTGTCAAACGTGCTATTGAAAAAGCGTATGGTTTCTTGGAATTCGTCTACAATGGATATTCCTTGTTATTTACAAGAAGTCAAGCACAAAATCCGGGTACAATAGTTGAATGGCGACATATGTTTAACGATGACGAACGGTGACTTTTGCATTTTGCTTTCTGGTGTTTCAGTCCATGCATTGACGGTTTCCGCTATTGTCGTCCGGTAATATCTGTTGACGGGACGCACTTATATGATAGGTATAACTACAAACTATTGATAGCTGTGACAATGGATGGAATGAGACATATACTTCTACTAGCGTTTGCAATTGTCGATGAAGAGAGTTGTGATGCTATAAGTTGGTTCTTAAATTTAGTTCAAGAGGATGTGATACGAGGACAACAAAAGATTTGTTTGCTAAGAGATAGAGGATCTGGATTCCTAGCGGCTATACAACTCCTTCGGGGGTTTCAACCCAAATTCATATTTCATCGATTTTGCCTCCGACATGTTCGTAGTAACATGCTTGAGAAATTCAAAGGTAGAGGTCTTAAAGCGATGTGTTGGGTAGCAGACACCTCATACTGAGTCATTGAATGTGAAAAAATGATGGAGACAATTAAAAGACATAACGTCGGTGCCTACAATTACTTGAATGATATTCTAAAAGAAAAATAGACACTAGCTTATGACGATGGGAAAAGGTAATTCTTAATCACACTACATAATTACTATTTAATTTAGAAGTGTAATTTGAAGTCTAATTTGTTGTATAGATACGGTATGATGACAACAAATATCTCGGAGTGCGTGAATGCAGTCTTCAAAGATGTACGTAGTCTACCAGTGACATGTATTGTGAAGGTACTTGAAATTAACACGTCACAAATTTTTTACCATTATTATCATTTTAATTTGAAACCATATCAGATTACTTTTGAAAAATGCAAATCGTATTTTGAGATGTACGCCAATGAGGCAGCAGGTGTTCGTGCACGACGATTCACTTGGTCAGAAAAGGCGACAACAATCTTTAATGATGGGCAAAACCAAGGTGTTGGCCTATGTGCCGAGAAATACGATAGACGAAGAATGATTGCTTATATTACGTCATGTGACCATAGCACAGGTGATGTAACAATTCACATTGTAGACATCTCAGCTAGAACATGTACATCTGGTTTGTGGACATCATTGCGAATCCTTTGTTCGCATGCACAAGTGGTATGTTTTTTATCAATTATAGTTCTACTTCCATTTATCAGTTTGAACTAAATTTGTGTTTGTGTAGGCATGTAACATTTTTAATAGAGATTCGAGTGAGTATGTCGATGAAATCTACAGGGTTGATATCGTGCAAAATACTTACATGTCGCAGTTTAATCCGACGCGTGACCCAGTGTATTGGGCACAACCCCCATTTTCATTGTATGTAGACGAGTCGCGCCGACGCCGTTGTCAACGTGGGAGACACCGAACAACCCGGTTCGCGAGCCATATGGATCGAGGTCGGAGCCATCGATCCCAAGGGTCTTCTAGGACCTCAACATCTCAACATAGACTTCCACCTCCCACAGCTACCCATGTTCCCGAAGCGAGTAACATAGGCCATGGACCTGAAATCTATGCACCTGAGAACCCGCGTCGATATGTCTGGAGGAGAATGATGCGAACCTTTGTATCGCATTGAAACTCGCATTTGTGACTCAATTATAGTAACATTTTAATTTAGAAAAAATGGATGTGAAACTATTAATGAAAATGATGTCTAAAAATGTTTGGTGATAATTCACCCGTTTCTAGTTTCACTTCACGCAAGATTTCTACATCATTGCGTGGAATTCGAGGTAGTTCCGCAACGGATGTAGAGGCCCCTCGTGCACTAAGACGTGATGTGGATGGTCGACATCGCCTTCGTGTCGAAGATGATGGCTTCCATGCACCCAATTTCTTCTGTAAATCTGCAACCTGTTTTTCATGATCTTGAATTCGGTTTTGCATCCAGTCTATCTCTTCAGCAAGGGATCCATCATTGCTCCGTAGTTGTTCAATCTGTGCAGTCAAGTCATCTTTACAAGCCACAACTTCTGCTAGTTGGATTCCGATGTGATCCAGCTCAATCATCTTTTCATAGAGAATTTCTTTTGTTACGTGCTCCCGGTTGATCGACCTAGCGAGTTCAGTGTCCAAGTGATCGTAATCATCATTGGCCTTTAGAATGCATTCCTTAAGACCTTCGATCTCTATCAACAATCGTTGCATCTGAATCTGAATTCTCAGGTATAGAAAATTCCAATTCTGGCCCATCCGGGAGCGAAATGATAGTATCGGTATCTCGAGGCTGCGATTGCCCAACATCCGGGTTGGCACCTACACCTTTAAAATATCTGGCCTCCCATCTATTGTCCCTTGGATTTGCATGCCAGAAATGCGTAATGGCATTATTCAGTATCCGAGTACCTGAACACATCAATGAAACACTTAAATTTTTCATATCATTTACAACATGAACAAGTATAAATATATTATATCGCTGCATAATCGGCCGTATAATAACATCTTCAATTATGTAGTTCTTTACCCCAATCTGTGCCTGAATGTCTAATTTCTCGGATCTCGAGAGGGCGTAGACTTCTTCAAGTTTCCCTACTCCTTGAACACGATGGAGTAGTGTCGGGAATCCCCAATTTTCCCCTGTTGGCGGCTTCACCCACACAAAATTTTCTTACCATTTTCCTATAGTATCTCGGATCTTACTCATGAACTTTACCTTCCCGGTGAAGTAATATTTGTCTACATTATTACCGACTTTTTTGCAATTGCAAATCGCAAAAAAGTTGGACATAGATGGAGCAAGCTGTTCTTCTTCGCAAAACTTCAAGTACCCGTGAATTATCGCAATACCTTGCGGGGCTACAACACTAAGGGGTAACTTCACGCACTGCAACAAATCTCTGATAAACTGCAACATCGGAAAATGCAAACTACAATGAAAATGTTCTATCGCCACGCTAATCGAGTTAGGCCCTACTCGTGGCGGTGGGATGCTAGCTATGCTTTCCTCCGGTAGTGGCGCCGTAATAATGTATTCATTGGAATACTGTATTTGGTACGTAGTTGATCTAAATACGTTGCCATTTACCTGAAAACATAATAAAATTAATTAATACAAATATTGTGATAAACTATATGTCAATTATGTAACAAAATTCTTAAAATAATATTGAAATGCAAAACAAAATAAGTTGAAAATTCTTTCGAAATATATGACAATTCTAATATACTATTTTCGTATTAATCAACATAAATTTAAAATGGAACATACTAAAATTAAATATTAATTTCGAAATGTAATACTGTAATTAACAAAATACAGTATTTCTAACCAACATTAGAAATACTGTCAGAAGCCGAATAGAAAGCCAACATTAGAGCTGTTGTCCGAAGCCGAATGTGAACCTATTTCTAATCTCATACTGGTGCTTCTTTCAATTTCAACGTTAATCAAAAAAATGCATAAACGACACTTATCCAAAGGAGTAGCGGCTGTGAAAAATATGGCGGAGGAATTAATGGGAGAAGTACGAGAATTTTTCAGTGACGGGCAGCGATAAAGAACAAGCCTGAAATTTTTTGACGGTGGTGGGTTTAGAACGAAGGGGAATGGCGGTGAAATACATTATTTTAATTTAAACTAAATAATGCTGAGACCGATCTCAGGCTTCTATGAAACCGGTCTCAACAACTAAAGGCAAGTGAGACCGGTTTCAGGTTTCCATAAAACCAGTCTCAACAAGTAAAGGCAAGTGAGACCGGTTTCAGGTTTCCATGAAATCCGTCTCAGCATTATTTTATTTAAATTAATATAACTGATAATAATTATTATAATAATTAGACTTTAAACATATTTTAGTAATTTTTGAGTAAGATTGATAATATAAATTTTGAAAATTTTAATTTGATTTGTAAAAGTGAAATAAAATTGATTTTTGTAACAAATTATATTGACAAAATTGAAATTTTCTATTTTNTTAGTAAAGAGCCCACCATCCACCTTGGGAAAACTTCTCCAGAAAATCAACAAGTATATTAAGGTGGATGAAGCGCTGGGGCTTGGCTATCGGAAACCTAGCGGAAGTTCTGAGCTCGCAGGTGATCATAGGATTTCCTACCCTAAGAAGCATTCGCGAGAAGTAGCGGCTGTAAGCGAAAAAGACGTCCCCCCGAAGCAGGAGGACAATCGGGTGTATTGCGAGCTGCATCATAATCGCGATCATCCGACCCTGAAGTGCCCGCTGTTGAAAGAGACGGTAGCGGCAATGAATAAAGAAAAGCCCGACCGAAATGGTCAGAAGGGCAAGCAAGCAGAATCCCCCCGAAGGGGCCACCAAGGTGACGTTCTTCATAGGCCGCGGGGAAGAGATAATCGGGGACAACCCCGAAACTATAATGATCGGACGGAGGACCGACAGTCTC
The DNA here is from genome assembly GCA_009725065.1 of Utricularia reniformis. NCBI lineage: Eukaryota > Viridiplantae > Streptophyta > Magnoliopsida > Lamiales > Lentibulariaceae > Utricularia > Utricularia reniformis. The sequence goes on from RWGZ01001520.1 coordinate 87,297, forward strand.
CTCCGCCAGAGCAAGAAAGAGGCCAACACGGTCGTGAGAACCGTGGTCAGGGCCGAAGAAGAAGATGGCGGGGCCGTGGCGGTAGAGCCCCGCAGAACGAGGGTGGAAGAAATGAGCAGGCCGCTCCTCCACCTGCGGAAACTGGTGCCCAACCTCCTCAAAATGAGGTGGCACCGAGAGAAGTGGCCGGAGATATTTACGTTATCTCCGGTGGTTTGAGAATAAATGAATCGGTCCGGGAACGAAAGAGAATTGCGCGCGGAGACTCTGATGAGAGCTTCTAGTCTGTGGCACTGATGAAATATGATCCAGTGGAACGGTCCTCTTCCTTCAGAGAGGGCATTATTTTCACCATGGCTGATCGGGAAGGGATCATCGATCCATGCGACGACCCCCTTACCATCACTGCGGTCATCGGGAATCGTCGTGTCCACAGAATCTTAGTGGACACTAGGGCTTCGTGCAATTTAATGTAGCCCGAGGTTGCTGAAATGTTGGGAGATGCTGCTCACGATCTCCCGATCGCTAACATAACTCTTTGGTCGTTCGACCAAAGAAGCGTTATTCCATGCGAGAAGATGTTATTCCAAGTTACCCTTGGAGAGCCATCCAAGGACCGGTCGGAGGACCTTGAATTCATTATCGTTGAAGTCTACTTGGCTTACAACGCTATTATCGAACGGACTGGCCTTAGTTAGTTCGAAGCGGTCCCATCTACTTATCACATGATGCTCAAATTCCGCTCCATTCATGGAGTTATTTCTGTTAAGGGGGATCAGAAAGTAGCTAGGCAATGCTACATGAGCTCGTGCCGAACTTTGGCACCGATTAAAAGGTCCCGGGTGGTTCTGCTGGAAGAGCTGCCGCACCCGAGGCAAGCAATGGAACCCGTAGGGTTCAAATTGATTAACCTGGTTGAGGATGACTCAACCAAGACAACTCGCATCGGGGCACATCTAGCCCCTGACTTTGAAAAAGATCTGATCCACTTGCTGAGAAGCCACGTGGATATACTCGCATGGACCCCGGACGATGTTCCGGGGATTGACCGATCCGATAGTGAACATCGGAACAACACCGGACCTGGAACGAAGCCTGTTAGGCATAAAAGGAGACGTTATTCTCCCGAAAAAATCGAGATTATCCGGGCTGAGGTGAATAAACTACTGCGGTCGGGATTCATCAGAGAAATCCACTATACTGAATGGGTTGCAAACCCAGTGGTGGTCTCCAAAC
>RWGZ01001521.1:4439-19804 GCA_009725065.1 Utricularia reniformis
ATGACAATGAAATAGGAATACAAAGTCCTGGACCCCCAATTTAGTCAGCATACAATAGTAAAATACTAATTTGCGCCTCATTTGACCAGCAATTCAGGAACACTTACAAATACAATTTCCATTACTCTTGTTTTAGAGCTAAAAAAGTAAGGTTCTCTGACAGATCCAGTTAAAAATATCAAGATCAACAAGCTGCAAAATGCATATAAAATGCTAATTTTCTTAAACAATGGAATCTGCAAGCGAACGAATTCTATGGACCATTATGTAGAAAATCAAGAGTTGAAGTTCAACATTTGCAAAACCTAAAAAATATTGAAAAAAGAAAGTGCAAGGAATAAGTGTGCACAAGTGTGATAAATTTGAGAAAAGGGGTATAACGCATTCTAACAAAGAAACGAATGCAAAAATATAAGGGCAGGATCATCAGATACTCAGTTTAATCGATCCCATTATTCCTTCGGACAAACAAGTCACACTTACAGGGTCCAGAATAATAGTCTTCAGACTTCATACCAATGCATGAAATATCTTTCACTCTCAGCCCTTTTTTGTTTCACAAGAAATCTAGAAAGAAAAGAGGTCTCTGTTTCAATTAATTCTCAGGAATCATAATGGTCAGATATTCCCAAAAAATGGAAAAACACAGACGGGTTTAATTGAAATTTGGAGAGAGTATGGAGCTCTGTACAAGATGAAATTGGGTATGAATTGCAGTATTGGACGGAGCGGATAGGACAGAAGGAACGAGTAGGGGAAGCCGAAGAAAACTGCCGTTCTACTCTTGAATCTTGATGGGCTTAACATATGTGAACCCAATGTTTCACGTATTAGATACAAAACTTAAATAATAAACGCAGTACCCTTTCAAAAGCCCAATATAATACAACAAAAATCACATACCACATATGTGTTATCTCAACATTATCATGGGATGTCCATAGCATGTACATATCGTACTCTCTAATTTACGAAATTTGTAAGAATGATATCTCAAGTTATCAATATCATTTATTTTTTACCTTTCATAATATAGCATTCGATTTTTCATTGAGTTTTTTTTTTTAACGGATAATTTCAATAATATAAAAAAAATAACAAAGAGTTATTCATTCCCCAAGATTATTGGGGATATAGTAATGTTAGTTTACTACCCCGAAAGAGCATTTGTTAATAATTCACCCGGGGCTTGTAACCACTTGTACAAATTCAGACTAGAAGATCTACCACTATGCTTAAGAACGTAAAAAAAATACATTTGCTTACTCAAGAAGCTTTGGGAGATTGAAAAGACCGATCCACTGAAAATCCGATTATTTCGATTATGCCATATTTTCCATATAAGCGCTGCCATAGAGAATTTCATCGTCCTCTTGAAAATTGATTTGGATGGTTTCCTTTGCACCGTCTGTAGCACCTCAATCCATGTCGATTGAATATCTATTGTACGACTTCTTCCCCACCATTGTTGGAAATTTTCCCACATTTTGGCTGCAACTAAACAACTCCAAAATAGATGTTCACATGTCTCTTCAAATCTATGGCACATGGGGCATGCATTGGGACCCATAATAATGCATCTGCATGTTAGAAGCTTTGTAGTCGTAAGTTTTTCCTGCAACAGTAACCATGTAAATATTTTGATTTTTTTGCCACCAATCCTTCCACCATACTAGTGGAGAAGTTGTCACATTTTGTTGAGAGCTAAACATATCCCTATAAACATCTCTAACAAAAAATTGTTGATTTCTCCTTCCCCATTGTGGCGCATCTTCAAGTTCCACATTGATAGACTGAGTATTGAGTAAAGATAACAAGTTTTTCCTTTGATAGGTAGCCTTCCCTCTACAATACATACCCGGAAGGATTGACCATTGCTAGACTCCATTTACCATACCTCCCATTTGCTCTACAGTGTAAAACTTATTAGTTGCCAACCCATATATTCTCGGGAATCTTTCCATGAGTTTCTCAGTACCAACCCATACGTCTGTCCAAAATTTCACTTTATGACCATTCCCAATCTTCCAACTCACCGAAAAATCCGACGATTTTTCATTAAGTTAACAAACATTTTTTTTGTTAGTATGATTAATTATCAAAGTTCATAAAATATGCAAATAAGATTTTTATAATTTGAAAAATTATATAAAATTGATTATTGAAATGTTTGTTGGAATATATAAAAATTAATTGATTATATAAAAATTAACAACTTCAATTGTGTATAGGAATATAAAACATTAACGGTGTCATTGAAATGTTAATAATAAATAGTATTGGTAACTTAAGATGTCTTATGTGCATTAATTGAAGTTGTAGGATTATATAAATACATGTTTTTTGCTCAAATAATGTATCATATTTGGATTTTTCGTAACTTGTAGAACATGCAATTTATGCCCCATAATTTAGAGAATCTTAAACAAAGATCACCTTTTTCAAAATTGAGTCTTGAGTGGGATTTAAATTTACCATTTTAAATTCAATATTATTTGTTTTTTTATACATAACTAACTCAAGATTTAATAAATCATTCAAAACAACATTTTTGTTCATCTAAAACCATTCATTGTCAATTTATTCTATTTGCTTAAGCCAAAAGGTATAGTCTATTGGGACTACAATTAATTTGATAGTTAAAAATACACGATTTCCATTATATGTTTAAAAACCGAACACAAGTATGATGAACGTATACATACTTGTGAAACTTCAAAGCTTTTGAAACTTGTAGCTTCAACTTCCGAACCAACAAAAATTTTAAAAATAATATTTAATTTATTCGTGACTAGATCCATAAGTACATCGGTGGATCCGAATAATACTGATTTATTCATATTTCATGATACTTGAAAGAAAGTTTGTAACTTCCTATCTAAAAGCTTAGATTTGAACAAATATGAAAATATTAAACAACAAAACAAAGCAAAATAAAGCTTGAATATTAGAAAAAAACATATATATGAATTTTATGGTGGTGTGGTAGCTATCATGAAGCTACGAGACCACCTTAGAAACCAACCAAAGTGGGAGTTTAAGGCAGAAAAATGGAGTAAACAAAGTTTCAAATTTTGAATTTCAAATACAACAACATAACAATTCTTCAACCTATATCATATTTAAATACACACATTTGGACTAAGTCCATATCACAAAATAGAAGCCCAAAGTATTTCGTGGGTCAGCATCAAATCTAACAATACTATTTCAACTTTCCATACAAACGTGTCTAAACTTGAAATAAATCAAGAATTCATATTGCATAAACACACAAAACATATATGAATATTGAGCACTAAGCAAGCTCTGGACCACTTGGTAGTAAATGATAGTCATCAGACTGCTTTGTTGTAGCATCACAAACATCCACTGAAATGCACTTCAAAATAGCTGCTAGCGGCATTGTTACAACTCCTAGAAGAACACTCATCGCCCATAACTCCCAACTTAATGGCACTGTACTCGCAAAACTTCCCAAAAACTCAACTATAATTGCTTGAAATCCAATCGTTAATGCAACTATTCCAATAAATATCCAATTCCCAAACATCCCTTCAAGCACATTTATCTTCTCTATCTCCCGGCTGTTTATTTCATTGAACACCTAAACAAAATGAAAATGATAATCAAAATGAAAATGAGAATCAAAATGAAAATGAGATACCACCTGACAGAAGACAAAAGTGTTGAATATAAAAGTGTTCAGTAATATAGTGGCATCTGAGTCTGAGTGGAGTCTGAGTATTTGCTTCCCAAAAAAGTTAAGGACGAGAAGAACAACTATTTGGTAAGCAGATTGACCAATTATATTCCTCCACATATTCCTTGTAATAAAACTTGCGTTTCTTCCAACAGGTGGCCTTTCCATAAGGTTATCGTGCGGCGGCTCTGTTGCTAGAGCAAGCGCCCCTAGAGTGTCCATAATAAGATTAACCCATAATAACTGCACAGCTGTTAGAGGAACTGATCCTGTAATAACAAATTATTGAATAAATAACATGAAAGTAATCAATAATAGCATTGAGTTACATGCCTGAGATGCAAGCAGATGAGAAGTTGATTACTAGAGCAACTATATTAACTGTTAACTGGAATTGAACAAATTTTTGTATGTTGACATGTATGTTGACATAGACAGCACGTCCCCATTTTGCTACATTGACAATTGTTGAGAAATTGTCATCGAGAATAATCACATCAGCACTTTCTTTAGCAACCTAAACGAAAAAAAATAAGTTAAGGTTTTATAACAAAAAGAAGAAAGAATAAAGAGATTACTTCTGTGCCTGCAATTCCCATTGCAAGACCAATATCTGCTTCATGCATAGCTGGTGCATCATTTGTCCCGTCACCGGTAACAGAAACTACTTCTTCATTCAACCTTCTAGAAGCTTTTACCAAAACATGCTTGTCCGAAGGAGATGATCTTGCCATTACCTTAAGATTTGGTATTAGTTGACTCATCTCGTTATCAGATTTAACACGAAAATCGGGGCCTTCGATTGCAACATCACCCTCATCGCATAATATCCCACATTCTCTAGCGATTGCTTTTGCTGTATTAAGATTATCACCAGTCACCATACGTACAGTAATACCAGCAGCTAAACATGTTTTGATTGCTTCAGGTACACCAGGGCGTACGGGGTCTTTGATTCCGACTATTGCAATAAGTGTATATCCAGTATCGGGAATATTGATATTTTTGCTGCTATTTCCATGCATATCTTGGAAAGCTAAGCAAAGTGTACGTAATGCTTCATCAGCAAACTGAGTAATAACATTCATCACATTACTTATCTGTTCATCTCCGAGTTTAGTGATCTCACCGCGTTCATTAATATACTTGTCACACATTTTGAACACAATCTCGCTAGCACCTTTGCAAAAGGCTCTAATTTTACCTTCTGTGAGATCAATAAGAACAGACATTTTCTTCTTTTCAGAATTGAATGGTTCAACTTTGAACACATTGAAACGACGTTGTTTTTCGAAATCGCCACCGAGAAGTAAGCCATACTCAAGTAATGCAGATTCTGTAGGTGTACCTAATATAGATATTTTGCCATATTTATCATTCACTACTTCTGAGCTACTATTATTGAATATTCCTTGTAACATAATCTCTAACACACTCGAAGATACGTCTAAAGTTTTTGTATCCGCTTCTTTTGCTTTCTCACAAATCCATACTTTACCAACAACCATATGATTTGTTGTCAAAGTACCTGTTTTGTCAGTGCAAATGCAAGTTGCTGAACCCATTGTTTCACAAGCAGATAAATGTCTTACTAATGCCTTTTCATTCATCAATCTTTTCATTGCAAATGCAAGACTTAGTGTCACTGCAAGAGGGAGTCCTTCAGGAACTGCTACAACGATGATAGTCACTGCTATAGCAAAGTAGTCAAGTATTTGTAGAGCATCACTTAAATACCATATTTCAATTTCGCCACGATTACCTTTATCGTTTATATATTTTACTGTCAAGACAAAGAAAGTTAAAACAGCAAAAGCAAGACCAAGTTTACCAATGACTGTAGCTACACCATTAAGTTTCACTTGCAATGGAGTTTCATCATCTCCTTCTTCACTTAGAGTTTCCATCAATTTTCCCCATTCAGTTCTCATCCCTACTGTTGTCACAAGCATTTTAGCTGATCCATCTTGAACTTTAGTACCTGCTAATAGAAAAGGTCTCTTTTCGTTTATGTTAACCGGCACACTTTCACCGGTTAAACTTGATTGATCAATCGATAAGTTATGACCCGATATGAATATTCCATCTGTAGGCACAATATCCCCTATATGCAAATGAACAACATCTCCTACAACCAAGTCGTAAACGTAAATTTTCCGTCGGGTTCCATTTCTTGTGACTTGAATATAAATCTTTTTCTTCTCCTTGTTGAGATCTCTGAATTGTATTGACTGTCTGTAATCACTAATAGCAGTAACAAAGACAACTAAAAATATGCTAAGTATGATTCCCATTCCATCGTACATCCCCTTAGGCCAACCTTCAGTAGCAAGTCCCACAGCAATCGAAACAAAAGCGGAAACGATGAGTATAATGAGTGTTAGATCATGTAAAGCTTCCCAAACGAACACCCAAAAACTTCTTGATGGTTTTTCAGCGAACTTATTTGCACCATATGTTTCTTGGTTGCATGAAATATCACTAGAATTCAAACCTTTTTGAAGAGAAACATTCAGTTGATTAGCAAGCCCTTCAACTCCTCCAAGTTTCCTCAAGGTTTTTATGTCATAAGATGCAACTATTGATGCAAGTTTGTCTGGATGAAGAACGATCTTTTCTCCATTCGATTCGGATTCTTTCTCGGAGAATTTGGTTGATTCTTCTACGTTCGAGGCCTTATTTTGTCCAACTAAATAAAACAAAAAGAAAAAACGAATTTATCAAAAGGGAAATTATGTTCTTATGATCAAATGTAGATTTTACCTACCCTCAATAAACCTTAGAGCACAAGTATAAGCCACAAAACCTACGCGTATGTTCTCCTGCAAGACAAAAGTAAACAATACAATGAATGTATCATTATTTTGCAGATTAGATCTTGAAATGATAAAAATGCTTGATGACAGATATTGTAAAAAATATATTTATAAAGATGCGATTCTCGAATAATTGCATGGATTAAGAATCGAGGAAGATATGCACACACTCGTAGTTTTCTCATTTGCTCCTTTGCCTCGGAGCGTTTTTCGAGATCGGCACCATAGCGAAATCTCCTACGTCGATTCTTAACCATTGCGACGGCGGATCGCCATTTCTTTACCGCTTCATCTGACCGTTCTTTGGCTGGCAAATCGAACTCAGGCGGAATGTACTTTTCCATTTTGCAAAATTATCGACCTCAGCTTCAGCTCAATGGATGTGGGGATTCATAAATAGATACATGCACCAGACCTTCAGAATTGGTATTCCTACAAATCTGGAATACCACAGATTACAATACATAAATTATATTTTTATCTTCTTTCTCCAATCAATATCCTTTTATTTAGAAAAAATAACATTTTCTTTGAATTGTGATGTTGCCAATACACAATGGATTTGTTTGATTCATTTTGTAAAAATTGCGGTGTGGTTAAATGTGGTGAAGTATGGTGAGATATGATGATTATAAATTTTTAAATATGTTCAGTAAAATTACGTTATTATGATCGTCATTTATATAAAAATACTAATATACACTTATATATATATATAATAATTAATATAAGTAATGGTAAATTAGTCTTTTCCAAAATCGCAATGAGACCACAATTGGTTTTAACAGATACGTTAATATCGTGATTTTTTAACGATTATCACATCGCAATTAAGCTTGTGGTTTATGTGAATTAAAAAAATCACGATTTGAACATCTCACCACACCTCACCGCTGTTTTGATCGCGGTACCAAATATTTTTGGTTCCTTAATAATTAATTTTGCAATGCACAAAACCTTACTATAAATGATATTTGTTCACTTTTATGCAACTGAATTTGTTGAAATTATAGAGTTTAGTTAAAATTATGACAAGAATATGTACGGATATAATGTATAAGAAAATGAGAATGTAAAAATAATAAGTCTAACAGAGTAATAAGAATAGAAAATTGAATGATGAATTAGTTAGAGATTGTCATCTAGAGCTTTAAGGAGATAATTACTCAAACAAAATTTAGAGAACACAAATTAAGGCATGAAATGGTCATGGTCATTCAAATCATCCTTAGAAATTAAGGCATGGAATGAGCAACATTTTGTTTTATCTTCTCATAGTTTCAATTTAGCCTACCGTTATAAATATTTGAAATCCTATTAAATCTAAACAATTTCATATTTCAAATACATACTATTAAATCCAAATATTTGAAAAATTTGGACTTGTAAATTGAAATGAATTTGATTTTCTCAATATTAATAATCAGGTTTGACTGAATCAATTCTGATATCACGTTTAAATTATAAGATCTGATCAAAATTATTATGAAAAAACTTGAACAAACAGAATTAAGGGCATGAAACCACACATTTGAAAAAAATCATTTATTATGATACACTTTTTACTTATATAAGGAATCTGAATTTCACATCAAATACAATTTATTACAATTTCATATTTCACTAGAATTTCCATTTTCTAGAAAATATTGATCCACATTTAAATTATATCCTATGCATAAATAGTATTTACATCACATAATTGGAAATTAATTAGGATAATGGCTTCTCAAAACTGAGATGACGGATATTTATAATCATGCCGGCTATTTTTAATACAAAAAATGTTCCGTCGACAGGCTAATGAGCTTCGGCGGGCGGTGCACACACTGATCCGCCGGTCACTTCAGTCGCCTTCTGTTATTCGGTCATTTTGCTCGGTTTCTACTCCACCGCCATCATCCAGTTCCGACGCCGAGCTCCGCAAGTACATCGGCTACACTATTCTCCTTTTCGGTTGTGGCGCCGCCACTTACTACTCATTTCCTTTCTCAGAAAACGCTAAGCACAAAAAGGCTCAAATTTTCAGCTATGCTCCTCTTCCTCCAGACCTGCACACGGTATCTAACTGGAGCGGTACACATGAAGTGCAAACCCGAACTTTCATCCAGCCAGAAACCCTTTCCGAGCTCGAAGCGGTGGTTAAAGATTGCAATGAAAAAAAACAAAAGATTCGGCCAGTTGGATCTGGTCTTTCGCCGAATGGAATTGGATTGGCACGTTCCGGAATGGTGAATTTGGCGTTGATGGACCGGGTTTTGGAGGTGGATGAGAAAAGTAAGAGAGTCCGAGTACAGGCGGGGATAAGGGTTCAACAGCTTGTAGATGCTCTCAAAGTTTATGGGCTTACTTTGCAAAATTTTGCTTCAATCAGGGAACAGCAGATTGGTGGCATTGTGCAGGTTAATCTACATTTGAGCACTTGTTATATGAAATTTCATTTGCAATATGGTGAAGTGCATCAATATGTTTCCCGAATTACCAATATGGTGATGTGCATCATTTGAAAATAATAGTTTTTGTGGGAAGTTGTAATCATTGCTTGTTTTTCCATTTTATCTCATTGTGTTCTTCAGATGCATCAAACTAATATCCAAAAAATTGTATTCATGAGAAATTGAATGTTCATTTTTTCTCTTAAAAATCCTGCAACGCCTATTGCAAACTACTTAAACCTTCTGAATTTTATGGCTGATTGTACTTCTAGCATTCAGGTTGGGGCTCATGGGACTGGTGCAAAGTTGCCTCCTATTGACGAGCAAGTTATCAGCATGAAGTTGGTTACTCCTGCTAAAGGAGCAATCGAGATTTCTAAAGAGGAAGACCCTGATCTCTTTTATTTAGCTAGATGCGGTCTTGGTGGGCTTGGCGTGGTTGCAGAAGTAACTCTTCAATGTGTTGATAGGCATGAGCTTGTGGAGCATACTTATGTTTCGAGCATGACAGAGATTAAGAAGAATCACCAGTAAACTCTTCATTATCTTTATTTTAACCATCTTCCTTAAAAGTTTTGTGTGTTTTCTTCATTATCTTTAGAGTCCATCTTCTTCACTCATTTGTTTTCTTAGAGAGAATGTTGCAGAAATTTTTGGGGTCCCGTATTTATTCTTTAAGTGCTTCTAGAGACATTAAGTTAATGCAGTTTCTCTTTGTAGGAAGCTTCTATCTGAAAACAAGCATATCAAATACCTGTATATTCCGTATACTGATGCAGTCGTTGTTGTGACGTGTAACACACTTTCGAAATGGAAAGGTGTGCCCAAGTATAAACCCAAGTACACAAATGAAGAAGCTCTACAACATGTTAAAGATCTTTATCAGGAATCATTGACAAAATACCGGTGAGATCACTTTCTCTCCTGAATTGATTTGTTTTTATCTCGAAATGCATGGAATTTTTGAATATAGATTTGCAGGATTTTGCACTAGTTTTGACAGTATGTGATTCTTAGTCAAAAAATTTCTTTTACTGCAGGAAAGTCACAGCGTCTAGTTCTGAAGAAACCGACATCGATGCACTTTCATTTACTGAACTGAGAGATAAGCTTCTTGCTCTAGATCCTCTAAATAAACAACACATTATTAAGATCAATCAAGCAGAGGCTGAATATTGGAGAAAATCAGAAGGATATCGTGTGGGTTGGAGCGATGAAATTCTTGGTTTTGATTGTGGAGGGCAGCAATGGGTCTCGGAGATTTGTTTTCCTGCAGGAACACTATCAAACCCGAGTATGAAAGATCTAGAATACATTGAACTTCTTTTGAATATCATTGAAAAAAATGATATCCCAGCTCCTGCACCAATCGAGCAGAGATGGAGTGCTCGTAGCAGAAGTGTCATGAGTCCAGCTTACAGCCCTTCCGAGACGGACATATTTTCGTGGGTACACATGCTCTTTTGCCTTTCGTAAAACGTCTGTTTCTTTACTAACTTTTCCACTTACATGAGGTTCTTTTTAACAGGTTGGTATAATTATGTATCTTCCTACATTGGATCCCCGTCAAAGGAAGCAAATTACTGAAGAGTTTTTCGATTACCGCAGATTGAGCCAAACGTATTTGTGGGATAAATTTTCTGCTTTTGAACACTGGGCTAAGATTGAGGTTTTGAAGTAACTTGTCTTTAAGATTCACATATACAAAATGCCTTAACAAAGTTTTACTTGTAGATTCCAAAGGACAAGGATGAGCTTTCAGATTTGCAGGTGAGACTGAAGAAAATATTTGCGGTGGATCGATACAACGAAGCTAGAAAGGAGCTTGATCCAAACAACATATTATCTAATGCTGTGATTGGAAAGCTGTTTCCCGCAACAACCACTGTGGTTTGAGGTAGCCATTCTTGTTATTTGTTGTAGGCATGAAGCTGACCACTACCCAATAAATGATGAAATTAGTACACGAACTGGTTGGTGTTCTGGATCAATAGTAAGTATATTGTTATTTCTGTTTTTGTCCCTGGAGTGTTCCATCAATGTTGTCGAATGTCTAACCGATGTTTTCATACCGGACAATACATGTATTTTTTTCGGTACCGAGTATTAGGATTAATTTCTAGGTTGTTTCGGATCGATTCTAAAATAAAATAAAATTTGGTTTCCTTCGTAAAGATAGCTTGCAATTCAAAATATTCGGTTATAATGTAATCTGTTTTGCCTTAAAAATGCAAAATTCAAGTGAATCCCATCAAATTCAAGGCTCAAGTTACAGCGCATTATTGAACTCTGAAGCACTGAGATACTCGCCATGTTCCTCAAAGTAGTTAACCAAAGCCTTTAGAAACTTGTGACTAGTAACAGTTTCAGTGTCACATACAATACAACACTGTCTCCTTGCCCGAGTAACCGCAACATTCAATCTTCTCTCATCGCTTAAGAAACCGACCTGCGAAAAACAGCACACCGATCACATCTATTCTATTCTCGGCTATGTATTTATGTATTTGTACCTCTTTCTTGGAGTTTGACCGAACCATTGAGATTATAATGGCTTCCTTCTCACGGCCTTGAAATCCATCAACGGTCGAGATTTCGACATCTTTAAGCTTCAATTCTATGCTCCTCAACATCTTCAAAGCCACAACCTAACACATGCACAAAAATACAACTAAATCTAACATTCAAACTCCATTGTTTTTCACAGTTAACAGATTCGCTTATCAAGTATTACCTGAGCTGCATAAGGAGTAATGATTCCTATACTCGAAGCTTCGACTCCACTCTCCACGAGTCTCTTTGCATGTGCTATGCTGACAGATGCTTCGCCATCATTTAGTGTACTCTCTTCTTCATCCTTTTTCTCTTCCATGTCACAACTGAAATCGGCATGTTTCTCAGTTTATAAACAAATGCTGGCCAGTGCATTTACCTGCATGGCCCGACAAATCAATAGAATTCATACCAGGGGACTGTTAGAAACGGAACCAAAACAATTCGTTTAAGCTTCATCGAGTTTTCCATACATGCAGATTTTCAAAATTTTAATAAAATTCAAAACTAGAGCAAGAGAGTTCTTGGAACAGAAGACAACAGCACAATATGGTTCAAATTCTGGATAAGGTAAATGATGCTATCTAACAAATAAAAGTTCAAACAAATGAAACAGCATACCCAGCTGTATCAATGAGAAGAAGGGTTGGCTCTGTTGAAGATGACTTTATGACATCATCAATGCCATATAATGAATGAGCGGCCACACTTGAATGAGCTTCCATCTGTTACATAATTAAAAAATTAAGTACATAAGCATACACCTCAATATAATTTCTCAAGACGAACAAAAAATCTGACAGCAACAGAACAATAAGGCCTTTGGGGAACGATGGAGAAGAGGTGACTGTTTGTGTGTAAGCACCTTTCCATTATAGAACTCTTGAGATGACCAATTCATGATAAGTTGGTGCATGCGATACTGAACAGTGAGCATACACATGATTTGATCACCATACAAATCAGCAAGGCGTGCAAAGAGGGTTCTTCCTAATCCTTTCCTCTCCGCTTCAACACTTTGAATAGTTGGTGGTAGCTGGAGGTGATCACCTGCTAATATGCATCTAGCTCCCTAGAAAGAAATATTATATAATTAGCAGGTTTAAGAAATAATATAGAAGTTAGAGACAAAGAGATGCAATTTTTTTGACACATTTATCACCCATACACAGCCTTGTTATCAGTTTAGAAAGCGATTTGGAATATTACCTTTAAAATTGCGATCCAGCATGCAATTTCTAATGCCTGGGCAGCTTCATCTATAATAACCAAATCAAATGAAAAACCTTCCAAATTCTTTGACAATGCGCCAGTCAACGTTGTTAATACAACATCAGAATTTTTAATGACATCAGTCACAGCCAGCTGCTGCCTTTTACGCTCTTCTTTTGATAAAGTCTTCAGCTCCTTTCTAATATCTCTTTTAGTATTTTTATCTTTTGCTTTTAAAAGTTTAGAATTTAAAACCTGTAGAAACCATCAGTAAGACAGAATACAGTTAGCTGAGCTATCAAAAATTCAAAAATAACCTGGAACATTGTGACAGATTATATCAATGGTGGGGACTAATTTCCTTAACCTCATCAATCTTTAAATATTTTTAACACCACGCACCTTCATCTCTTTCCGAATGTCATTTGCAAGGGCACTGTTGTCTCCACGCAGAACCTATAAGATGGGAAATTTAGTACCACACAGTCATGTATGGTCTCTTGATACATGCATATTTCGGTTAACATCAAAACTACTAATAGATATCCCTTGTCAAAATATTTTTTTCAAAAGAAATACAGAAAATAAGAACGTCACGAAAGTGAAGGAACTATCGAAAACATGTAGTTCAAACGCCATGTTGATCAAAGAAATGGAGTAGCTGATATGCCAGATTCAAATCATAATAAACTAAATAATAGTTTAATGACACAACCGTTCAAGACAGGGTTTGATACATGAATTGGAACAAAGCAAATTGGCATAAGAAATGGATAAGAAAAAGAATACAAAAACTATCAAACACATTTGAGCAACTGCACAAACATATTCAACTGAAAATGTTTTTTCTAAGCAAACTCACCACATACATCACACATACAGATTCGACCCTTGGCACTACTTCATTTGTTTTAATGTTTTTTTCTGCTTTGTTGATGCTCTCCATTTGAAAAACATTTTCTAAAATATAATATTTTACATTAGGAACGTAAAAGCATTAGTCCACCGACTGAGTCAATAAAACTTAGATTCTAAGTGAATCAAGGTTGAATTATTACAGATATTTTCCTGGACTTCATAATTCAGCCCCCCCGCTGACTTTTCTTCATGGTTTTTATTTCATGTATACCTCCAAAAATTGAGTTCATAATACCGAAACCAATTTCTTTCCTTAAATCTCAACACATGCAAGCATTCTGCAAAATTCCAAGAGAAGCAACAGAGCACAATACCTGAGCATCCAAGGCACTATCCAAAACTTGAGGCAGCAAACGCGCAGGATGGCCAACTCTAACCAACTTAACCCTATCATAAATAAAAATGAGTAGCTTAAAATTAGAGAAAATCTACAGGATGAGAACATGGAACTCGCAAACATCCATTTCCCAGATCAAGAATGAGCTGCACAAAAAATTTATTTATCCAGCAGAGCAGTCTAAAATGAGAATCAATACCTGTGAGGAGCAAGTCTTTCAACAATGTTATCAACAGCAATATTAGAAGCAGCGCAAGCAAGAACTTTTGACCCACGCTGGACTTCTTGTAAGATAATTTCAATAACAGTCGTAGTCTTTCCAGTTCCAGGAGGTCCATGTAGCAAGAAAATGTCCATGGATGATAGAGCCCTTGAAATAGCGGATTTCTTGAAATATGAAGTACAATAATTAGTTTTGAATAATGAGATTGTAGAGGTAGATCATTTTAGAAGAAAAAAATGAAAGTGTTTTAACCTACGTAGAATAAGAGAAAAAAAACAATCAACATCAATATTCTGGTTCATTTCAATTCGCAAGTCCAAGCCTGTGTGGTTGGATTTGAGATGGTGATGAATTTGTCACACATTCCTTATGAAAATGGGATTGAATGGGTTTTTGAGAAGTGAGGGTTGCCATCAAAATTGACTTGGTCAAGTCTTTTAAAATGTGGTTTCCTCCCCTTAAAAACGCATTTATTCAAGCTCCCCTCATCGTGTTTTCGATCAAACTCTATAATTCCAATATGGTATTAGAGTCAATTCATTAAAACCCAATTATCATTACCAAGAAGTCCGGTTCATTTCAATTCACAAGTTCAAACTTGTTAGGTGATTGCACTTGAGGGGATTGTTGAGTTTGTCCCACATTGCTTATGAAAATGGGATTGAGTGAGTTTATGAGGAATGAGGATGCCATCAAAATTGACATGGCCAAGTCTTTTAAGGTGTGCCCTCCTCCCCTTAAATTTGATTCGTTCAAGCTCTCTTGATCGAGTTTTCGATCAGACTCTATATTTTAATAACTAGAAACATGATTATGCAACACGGGTTTCAAAGTATATTATCAAAAACCCATTAAGATATAAAAACGAGTCAATAAAGGATAGTATTGTTATCATGACACACTTAAATAAATTAACTTAGAAAAAATATAAGCACACTGCATTTTCAAAAAGATAGGCATGAACACCTGTGACTCATCAAGTTTTGGATTTATGGGGGTAAATTTGATTTCCTTCTTCGATACTTTTGGTGCCATCTCACCAAAAAAGATAGGGACGAGGTCCGATGCAGGACCCTTATGTACACCCTTACTAAGTTGCACTAGTGTTTCTTTCATCCTACTATATGTGACCTGAAATAAATCCAAATGGGGAAATTTCAGAGTTCAA
>RWGZ01001521.1:23579-35351 GCA_009725065.1 Utricularia reniformis
TTCACTTGAGAATATGAAAAATCCTCATAGTTTTATGATTTTGAGGTGTCTATGATTTTATAATTGTATTAATTTTATTTCAAAAGTATGAAATTAACTGATCCCAAAATTATGCAAAACAATTTAACAAAATTTAGTGTATATTGCATAATTAGTTCCCAAAGTATTCAAA
Organism: Utricularia reniformis; assembly: GCA_009725065.1. NCBI lineage: Eukaryota > Viridiplantae > Streptophyta > Magnoliopsida > Lamiales > Lentibulariaceae > Utricularia > Utricularia reniformis. The sequence goes on from RWGZ01001521.1 coordinate 23,752, forward strand.
TTTTGCAATTGAGATTTTCGACCAAAATCAAAATTCAATGATTGGTTTACCAATTTGGGGATTTGATTTGCCAAATTTTACAAATTAAGATAACAAAATTTGCTAAAACTTTTTTTGCCAATGAGGGTGAGACATAATTAATTCCTTCATGGGTTACCCGGATGCGGGTGCGGGGTGCAGGATACGAGGTGCGGAATGCGTAAAATTTTAATTTGGGTGACTTAAGGATGAGTTATATAATTTTAAAAATATATATTAAAATATTAATTAAAACATTTAAAAATTAATAAAATTTACAATTATATTTCGATTAACACTACTCTATTTATTCTTTAAATTCAAGTTGTTAAAGATAAATCTATTTAATATAAACAGATTTGATATATCATCCTTATTCAATTCAACTATTTTTCATTAATAAAAAGAAAAATTATTTAATATTTGATTATACGTGGTATTTAGAATATATGATTTATATATGTCTTTAATATTTAGTATTTGATGACTACAACGAATGTTGGTAATATTCACATATCGAGTTTAGATAATGATGTTTCATAATTGTTATGGTCCCTTTTTATGGGTACTAACAATCACCCGATTCGTCAGCTAACGAACTCGGTTTTGATTTGTTTTTGATGTGGAAGACGATCGAAACTAGAAATAATAAAGAGGCGCAGCGATTTATAGTGGAAACCCCAGGAATTGGGGAGAAAGCCACTTGATTAAGAGCGAATTACGCTCATAGTCTGTTCACTAATCAAACAATCCATACATAATACAACATAAGTTTAATGAAAATGACAAGGAATAAGAAAGCAGTAAGAACTTTGGCAAGGTAACGGTCTGTTCTTACGCGTCCAAAAGGTCCTGCTATTTCTGTCGTCGCGCTCTATACTTATAGAGTTAGTGACGTGTGCAAATCACGCTATGTAACCGCCTCTGACAGGTTTGTTAGAGGTTGTTGTCGCGCGATGTAAAACGAGGCTGGGACCGAGGCGTTGTCTGCGTGATCGGGCCCGAGGCGTGGTAAACGTGTGAAGGCCCGAAGCGTGGAAAGCGCGGGTTTGTAAGCGTTTGGACCGAACCACGGACCAGTTACCACAAAACGCTATATTTCGCCAAGGTTATCTTCGGTCCGCTCGCGGAACATCGGTCCGCTTTTCGTTAAGTGTATAAATGAGTCTGCACAAGTTCGCTTCCACCATACGGATCGGCCCAATCGTTACTAGGCCTCATCTGTTGCAGGTTGCCCGGTCCTAGAGTTCTCATCACTAGCCCCTTGGGCTTGATTGCTATCGTAGAGGTGATGCAAGGCCGATCACATGATGTTTACACATTCGTGAGAACATGAGACCGTACCTGCAGGTAGTGAGCGTCCAGGAAACCGATCTTTCACTTAAGTTTATAAGTGTAGGAATTAATTTGTATTTAAAACTTAGTAGCATATATTTGTGTTATACTTTTATCCTTGTTATATTTTAAATATTAACATCCAGATTTGCGCCTCTTCACATTCAATAATTCAACAGGCGTGATGAGTATGCATGTACTGCCATTGTCTGGGGCAATATTACCTGACAGCTCACCATTGGTTGGGTAATTAATACTTAAATCGGGGTTTTGGATACTGTTTCTCCTCATCGTCATTTCACGAAGGAAGAACTGCCAAATCGAGCTCTCTGCGCCCTCAATCTGTTTCACGTTCAACCTATTTCATTTCAATTTTCATTAAGGTATATTCTATAGCTCCTCATAAAACGAGATACACAACCATGTCTGAACTGGACATTGAGGAGTTTATGTCTATGTTTTCTATTCCGGCAGATTATTCCATCTGGAAGGGACGGGAAGATATTCCCTATTTCCTTCCGGCGGAAATGAATGTGTCGGCGTCCGCTATTCCGGTTAGTTACGCTTCTTTGAAGTGCAGGCTTCGTTTTCCGCTGCATCCTTTTATAGTAGCCGTTCTTAAAGAAATTCACTGCCCTACTTTTGCATTATTTCCGGGTAGTTATGTGTATATAGTGGCGTTCATATTTTATTTCCACCAACAGAATAGGGCCCCGACCTTAAAACATTTTTTCAACCTGTTCTTGGTGGGGTCCCGAAGGGGTAAGGGTCTATTAGGATGCCGAAAACTATACTATATAGCGGTGCGTACTAAAGAGTGCGCTATAGTGTATAAAGAAGAGTCTCTCCATGCGTGGGAGTCTTGTTATGTGTGGAGAACAGTCCCAAAAGAGGACATGTTGAAGGTGTGGCCACGCATAACTCACCCACGCATAGGTCAGTTGGACCGAACTAGGTTCAACCCCTCTCGTCCGGACACCGCAAATACACTTGCGATGTTCCCCCCTCTCGAAGCACGCCTTAAGCGAACGGAGCTGCTTCGGGAAAAAAGACTGATAGAAATAGGTGTCGCGGGTAGGATCGAAGCCCCAGCAATGAAGGGGATGTTTTCTAGTTCAGATTCATCAGAAGGATAGGATATGAAGTAATGTTTTTATTTTATCCTTTCCTGATCCTTATGTATTTGTCTTGCAGACTCAACTCAAACGATGACTAGCTCACGGTTCAAACGTATGGTGGCTGCTTCGGTCCGTCCTTCTAAAGTGCGAAGCATCGGGGAGTGCTGATGGAAGTGAATCAGCAACGGGGGGTATGCTGGTCCCATCGGGGTCAGGGAAACCCCCCGATCAAAACTACCAGCGCGGGCACATTGACCCTGCGTTGCACAGGGCAGCCTTCAATTGGGGAAGAGCCTGCGTTTCGGGTGTTTGGAGTGATAGAGGAGATGATTACTGCTCGGATTCGTTCTTTGAGCTTATCCGGCCTCTATTAGATCGGAAACAACTCCTTTATTAATGCTAATAATGTTGCTTTATTGCTGCAGGGAGCCGTTCCCGTGGAGAAGGTTCTCCCCGGTCCTCACCTTAAGGCGAACGTCTCCCTGCCGCCGATCCCCTTGGGAAAAGGGAAGAGGGCGATCGAAGCAGAAGCCCCGAAGGATCCAAAAGGCTTAAGAAAGGGGAGAGCGCTTCGGTCCCTACTAAGGGGATCGTTTTGAAGGAGCCTGCATGCCTAAGACTAACTCCGACTGGGGAGTTGCATTGGGCCTGCTAGACAGGTTCAGTAAGGGGAGGAAACTAACCTCCTAGAGAAGTGTTTTCCTGAAGGACTTCCGCCTTTATGGAGAGCAAAACCCAGACAACATCCAAGCGGACATGTGTGGGGAAGAGATCATGGAGGGCTTCCTCGACCTCACCACCAAGGTAATTTTCTTTTATATGAAGGTCTGAAGCTTCACTTTTTTGACCTTGTTATCTTATGCAGATGCTGAGGAAGGCCTTCACAACTGCCATCACCGTGGAGAAGAACCAGGGTGGCAGTGTTGTGTCCCAAAAAGTCCAAGATCAACTTACCTTGCGAAGAGGCAAGTTGAAATCAAATATGGTGAGTTGGTCATGGTAAAGGAGGACCGGGACCGACTGTATAGTGAGCTGCTAAGAGTTGGGACGGAGGTCTCACTCTTAGCAGATAAAGTCTCTGAGCTGGAGAAGATAGGGAAAACAGCTCAGATACCATAAAAACTGTCACGACCCGTCAAACCCTGTCGTGGCAGCCAGCCGCGGAGAAAGGAGTCGTCCTGCCCTTCTTCCGCGTTACTGTCTTAGCCGCGTAGTCATGTCGCACGTTGGGTCCGACGTGCTATGACTCACCCCATTCATTCAGGACTTCAATCGGGCGTACCACGGGAGGGGGATCATTCCCTAGTATGTTAACCCTTACCGTCCCGTGGGACGTCCGACGATAGGGGCAAGGCCTGGGCGCTCCGGGCCTAGCGCGTACACTCGATCGTGGGGCGAATGTCGCGCTCTGGCGGATTCCTGCCCTCGCCCTTGCCCCATGACCGCTCGAACCAGCGTTTCTAGTTTTAGTTCCTGCTTCTTAGCATTCGTTCGTTAACGTCACGTTTCATCATAGAAGTTCTTACATTAACACTAGGTTATCAAACCGTTCATACAAAACAAAAGGAAATGCATCCTAGGATAGGGTGGGGCAAGAACTAAATCCTTCCTCTTGAAAGCTTGGTGGCCACTAAGAAGGGGGCGGCTTCGAATCTGTTCAGTACGTCCCTTCGGGGTCTGCCTCCGGGATCTCGCGACCTACGTCAAACATAAACATTCGTGAGACAAAATCTCAGTAAGAATGCCTTTGATCATAAAAGAAAGCGATCAATTTCACATATAAACTTCATGTCTATTCACGACCCATCCATCCTTTGATCTACGTGTTCATGTATCATGCTCATAACATCGTGATGCATCACCCGAAGGTGTACGTAGGTGGCAGTCTCTACTAGTCGAGACCTTTCTCAACCGCGATCGAAGCTGTGTTGCCATTGGGGATAAGTCCGCGGCCGTGGTGCCCAATCCCGCTCCCTTAGGTCGGAGCTCGTATGCATATGATGTGCCATCATTCTCGTGATTCGGCCTCGAGTCGGGGCTGCTCCCTCCGGGACAGGCGTTCACCTGTCTCGGAGGACGGACAAAGGATCCGTCCCATGGTCGCCGCTCACCGACTCGTGAACGTGGGGAGAAGTGCTCGGGATCCCGGTTTCCCGATCCCCATGTCATGGCGTGCTGGGAATGCTTAAGGCATTTTACCTTCGGTTTCCTACGTTGTTTTCTCCCTCTTTTTCCCCTTCCTTTACCCTTAGTATCTTAGTCTTATAGTTATTGATTCTTTTGTCTAGTTTATTCCGAATCCTTTGGTCCGGGTGCCTCGATATTCGTTAGTCACTGTCCTGGCCAGCGCAGTCATTCAGTCCNGCGCCGTGGCCAAGGTAGCTTCCGTTCGTGGTACTGACACATTAGTCTGGCCCGTGGTTTTCCCTTTGGTCGGGCATTCCCGTGCAAAATGCCCCTGTAGTCCGCATCCATAGCATACGTTACTTCCCAGGCGACACTCCCCCATGTGATTTTTGTTACACTTTGCACATGGCGGAAAAGATCGGCGCTCTGGGTTGGGTTTACTTATCTTTCCCTCCTTACGTGGGGCCATCACCCCCGTTTCCTCGGTCCTTCCTCTTTTTTGAGGTATGGCGTCTTGCTCCTTGAGCTCGGCCTCCACGGTTAGGGCTGCTGCATACAAGTCGTTGATTTTATCAGTTATGACAGCCGACACTTTTTCTCGGATCCTGATCATTAGACTTCTCCGGAATTTAAGAACCTTGAGGTGCCCAATTTTGTCCACCTGAGAATACCTCGATAACATTTGGAATCGAGTAAAGTATGCAGACACCCCTTCTCCCGGCTGTTGCATAATGGTCTCAAAGTCGGCCATTTTTTGTTGAATTGCTACCTCAGGCACGAAACGAGCTTTAAACTCCATAACGAACTCCTTCCACTCGAGGTCGGTCTCCTCGTCCTTTCCCAATGATTCCCACCATTCAAAGGCCTCGTCTGCCAGAAAGTAAACATCCACCCGCACTCGGATTTCTTGAGGGGTCCTCTGTAATTTCATACTTCTTTCGATTTCCATGAGCCACGACTCGACTTGATCGTGGTCCCCTTTTGTAAACGAGGGTACTCTTAGCTTCTTAAGACGCCCGTGATGCAGGCGAATCATTCATCCTGATCATTTCCGATTTCAAGACCTCCTTGTTTGTATCCTTCATCATTTGTTCCCGACGCACGATCGTTCGGCGTGGAGTTACAGCGCGAGCTCCGTGCTGCCTCGCCGTTTCTACCGGCCAGGCTGGCCATGGATCTAGTAATTCTTGGCGCCATTTCTTCCTTCCTATCATTAGACATTACGAGACACACTTGGTTAGTTAAATTTCGATTACCCTTTCATTACTTCTATTGCGGTCCTGAGGTATCCCCTTTTGGTAATCGTCCTTCCAGTCCATGCCTCCCCTTCTTAGACCTCCGATACCATAAGCTGCGGGCCAAGGAAGAAGAGGTCAACCAAGTCCAAGGTTGGGCCCAGGAGAAGAGAAATAAGTTGAACGAACTTCTCCATCGAGCCCAAGAAGAGAAGGCGAACTTGGAAGTGGAGTTGACAAGAACACGCACTTCGGCCGAAGGTTCGGTCCGGGAAGCAGTCCTAGGCTTCACTCGGGCTTTGGCGGATAACATACATGGGGTGTATACTGTTAAATACCTGGATAACATGCAAGAGAAGGTTATAAAGCTGTACGGGCTTTCCCCTTCGGACGAGCGATGGAAAGCGGTCGAGCCACTTGAAAGAGATGGCAACTTTCATGTTATTCCAACTTTAGAAGAGCATGTTCTGGAAGAAGACCATTTCTTCTATCTCTTTGAAGAGATAGAGAGAGCGGTCAACCAAAAGGTGGCAGACCAGGAGGAAGAATTGAAGGAGCTCGTGGCCCGGACCGAACCGCAGGAGTAGTTAATTGAAGACAATGAAGATTGGCAGGACAGTTAAAATTTCAGTTGTATTTTGTACCTGCTTCGCTCTTTGTTTTCAATATACAACTCTTTCCTCTCAACTCTTGTATCTTTAATTGTCAGAACAAAGTTTTATGACTAACTTTAAAGTGAATTAATATGTTTCAAATTAATGAGAGTGTTTTAACCACCAAGTGTAAGATCAGGGATGCTTATAGGGTGTTAACCCATCGGTCCCATATATTATGTTTGGCTTACTCATATCAATTTTGATTGGATCGGTCGTTTTACATTATATGCGGATCACTCTTATTCTGTCCTTGGAATCAATACTTGATTGGAGAGGCGCGGTCTAGGTTCAATATGAGTTTTTATAAGCTTTGGCCGAACCTTGGTTCCACTGAAGTCGCGTAGGTTATATTGGCTAAGCTTTTGCTCATAACATGTCCCATACTAGGACCGAACTTGTGTTTCGATATGTTGATCCCATCCATTCCTCTTTTCGCAGCAAATTCTCTTTTGTTTCTTGGAGGTTGCATATCAATGATAGCATGCACCTTTTCATGGTTAACCTCTATGCCTTTCTCTGAAACGTAATATCCTAGAAATTCTCCACTTCGGATCCCGAAGCAGCATTTGTTTGGATTTAGTTTAAGCTCATATTTTCGGTATACTTCGAAACAACGAGACAAATAAGAAAGGTGGTCTTCATCATTCATATATTTAACAATCATATCGTCAACATAAACTTCCATCATATGGCCGATCAATTCTCTAAAGATTTTGTTGACCAACCTTGGATATGTTGCTCCAGCATTTTTTAGATCGAATGGCATAACCACATAACAGTAAACTCCATCTTCGTTCATGAATGATGACTTCTTCTGATCTTCTTCCTCTAGGAAGATCTGATGGTACCCAGAATAAGCATCCATGGTACTCATCATGGTGGTACCAGACACAGCATCTACCAGTCGGTCGATATGCGGCAAGAGAAAAGGATCGACTCACAGCTTTTGTTAACATCGGTGAAGTCGATGCACATTCGCCATTTCCCATCTGGTTTGGAGACCACTACTGGGTTTGCGACCCATTCAGTATAATGAATTTCTTTGATGAATCTTGACTGCAGCAATTTATTCACCTCAGCCCGGATAATCTCGATTTTTTCGCGAGAATAGCGTCTCCTCTTCTGCCTAACAGACTTCGTTCCAGGCTTGGTGTTATCCGATGTTCGCTATTGGATCGGTCAATCCTCGGAACATCGTCCGTGGTCCATGCGAATATATCCACGTGGCTTCTCAGCAAGTGAATAAGTTCTTTTTCAAAAGCAGGGGCTAAATGCACCCCGATGCGAGTTGTTTTGGTTGAGTCATCCTCAACTAGATTAATCAACTTGAACCCTATGGGTTCCATTGCTTGCCTCGGGTGCTGCAGCTCTTCCAGCATATCAACCCGGGCCCTTTTGATAGGTGTCAATGTTCGGCACGAGCTCATGTAGCATTGTCTAGCTATTTTCTGATCCCCCTTGACAGAAAATAACTTCATGAATGGAGGGGAATTTGAGCATCATATGATAGGTAGATGGGACCGCCTCGAACTTACTAAGGCCGGTCCGTCCGATAATGGAGTTGTAAGCCAAGTCGACTTCAACGACAATGAATTCCAGATCCTCCGATCGGTCCTTGGATGGTTCTCCAAGGGTGACTGGGAATAAAATCCTCCCGCATGGAATGACGCTCCTCTGGCCGAACGACCAAAGAGTTATATTAGCGATCGGGAGGTCATGAGCAGCAGCTCCCAACATTTCGGCGACTTCGCGCTTCATTAGATTGCACGAAGCCCCGGTGTCCACTAGTATCCTGTGGACACGACGATTCCCGATGACTCCAGTGATGGTGAGGGGATCATCGCATGGATCGATGATCCCTTCCGGATCGGCCATCGTATAAGTGATATCCTCCCCGAAGGGAGGGGACCGTTCCGCTGTATCATATTTAACCAGCGCCACAGATTCGGAGCTCTCAGCGGAGTCTCCGCGCGAGGTTCTCTTTCGGTCCCGGACAGATTCATATATTCTCAGACCACCGGAGATATCATAAATATCTCCGATTATTTCTCTGGGTGCCGCCTCATTTTGAGTTGGTTGGGCACTTGTTTCTGCAGGTGGGGGAGCGGCATGCTCCTGTCTTCCACCTTCGTTCTACGGGGCTCTACCGCCACGGCCACGCCATCTTCTTCTTGGCCTTGACCACGGTTCTCTCGACCGTGTTGGCCTCTATCTTACTCTGGCGGAGGAGATCATCGATCCTCCGTCTGATCATTATAATTTAGGGGTTGCCCCCAATTATCCCTTCCCTGTGGCCTGTGACGATCGTCACCCTGGTGGCCCTTTCGAGGGGATTCCGCTTGCTTGCCCTTCTGACCATTCCTGTCGGGCTTCTCTTTATTCATTACCGCTACTGTCTCTTTTAACAGCGGGCACTTCAGGGTCGGGTGATCGCAATTATGATGTAGTTCGCAATACACCCGATTTTCCTCCTGCTTCGGGGGGACATCTTTCTCGCCTACAGCCGCTACTTCTCGCTACTGCTTCTTAGGGTAGGAAACCCTATGATCACCTACGGGTTCAGAATACCCGTTAGGTTTCCGATAGCCTAGCCCCAGCGCTTCGTCCACCTTAATAAACTTGTTGATTTTCTAAAGAAGTTTTATCAAGGTGGATGGTGGGCTCTTTACCAAACTGGCCGAAAGGCCGCACGGTCCCAAGACCTGTTGTAGAATATCAATCTCATCCCTGAGCTCAAGCTTGATTCCCCGGGCGGTCCTATTGAATTTCTCCATGAAGGACCGAAGACTCATTTTTGTCGGGATATATTTCAACTGATATAGCTCCTGCCTGCTTCGAAGCGGTCCTACATTTGGAGCAAATTGCTCTGAGAAAGCATAAATCCGCCATACGACTGTATGGATTGGGCTGGCAAATTTTTGAACCACGTTCAGGCGTCGCCTTGTAATCCTTCCGCGAAGATGCAACAATTTAGTGAATCTGAAGCCCGAACCGTTCCCATGCATAATTCAAAATCGGCAACGTGATCGATCGGATTACCGTCACCACGAAATGTCGGCAACCCCTCGGGGTTGCGATAATGCCGATCTGGGACTGCTGCCCAGATCTCTTTAGAAAATGGGAGCATCAAATCTCCCAAGGCGGCTGATACGCCTTCAGATTGTTGGGACGATGTCTGGGCCGCATGCAGATTATGTCACCAGTCATCCTCCTTACTTCGCCTGATTGGGGCCTCCATGGCACTGTTGAATAGACCAGGATTGCGTCCCATATTAGGTTCGCAATCCTTCAACGCACGCATGTTCTCCAACTCCGTGGTGAGCTCGTCAATTCGCCGCTGCATCTGCTCCTTATCATTTCCAGGAGTGGGAGTTAGAGCCATGGCCGGGGGAGGAGGAGTAGACCGATATCTGGGCCTCCTCGTTGTTACACCGCGCCTGATGATTTCTTCTTCATCAGCGATGCGTTCGTCAGGATCACTCTCGTATCCTCTGCTTCTGGTAACAGGGCTCGAAACAGCTGGTGGTTCTGTTCCACTTCTCTCCGACGTAATTTCCAGTACCACCTTCCTGACGATAGCTTCCAGATCCTGCAGAGTGAATGTTGGTGCTGGGAGACTGTCGGGAAGCACGTCACTGTCATTTGTCGAAATTCCAGTCGCCATGCCTTTGATTATCCTATCCCTGGTAGAAAACTCAAATGGGATTAGAGAATCGTCCCCACGGATGGCGCCAAACTGTTATGGTCCCTTTTTATGGGGTACTAACAGTCACCCGATTCGTCAGCTAACGAACTCGGTTTTGATTTGTTTGTGATGTGGAAGATGATCGAAACTATAAATAATAAAGAGGCGCAGCGATTTATAGTGGAAACCCCATGAATTGGGGAGAAAACCACTTGAATAAGAGCGAATTACGCTCATAGTATGTTCACTAATCAAACAATCCATACAGAATACAGCAGAGGTTTAATGAAAATGACAATGAATAAGAAAGTAGTAAGAACTTTGGCAGGGTAACGGCCTATTCTTATGCGTCCCAAAAGGTCCTGCTATTTCTGTCGTCGCGCTCTATACTTATAGAATTAGTAGCGTGTGTAAATCACGCTCTGTAACCGCCTCTGACAGGTTTGTTAGAGGTTTTGTCGCGTGATGTAAAACGAGATTGGGACCGAGGCGTGGTCTGCGTGATCGGGCCCAAGGCGTTGTTAAACGTGTGAAGGCCCGAAGCGTGGAAAGCGCGGGTTTGTAACCGTTTGGACCGAACCACGGAGCCAGTTACCAGAAAACGCTTTATTTCGCCAAGGTTATCTTCGGTCCTCTCGCGGAACATCGGGCCTCTTTTCGTTAAGTGTATAAATGGGCTGCACAAGTTCGCTTCCACCATACCGATCGACCCAATGGTTACTGAGCCTCATCTGTTGCAGAGTACCCGGTCTTAGAGTTCTCATCAATAATGATGCACCCAATAAGTGTTGTGGTCAAGAGACTGGGGGTGCCAACAATCGTCTGATTTGTAATAAAACTAACTCGCTTTTGATTTGTTAAGATTGGGGGGAAACTATTGTAAAAGGAAACACAAATAACACATCGATTTTAATGTTGAAAACCCTTTGGGAGAGGGGAAAAAACCACATCACTAAGAGCTAGAAATGCTCTAAACCGATATATTAATCGAACAGTTCATATTACAAATACAGGAGGTTAATGAAAATGACTAAGGCAATAAGAAAACACGGAAAGAGAAATCGACAGAGTAAGAGCCTATTTCGCGCATCCAAAAGGTCATGCTGAGCTTGTCATTTAGCCCTGTATTTATAGAAGGGAAGACGCTTATGAATTACGTTTTGTAACCGCCTCTTACAAGGTCGTTTTCCTATGATGGATAACGTGGTTGTGCCCGAAGTGCGAACAGCGTGAATAGACCCGAAACGTGGAACGCATGCATGTGCACGGAGCACAGAGCACGTGAGATGTAAGTGTTTGAACCGATACAATGGGTCGGTCCCTGGGTGTCTTAATTACGCCTAATTCAATTTTCGATCCTGAAACATAAGTCGGCTTTCGGACTGATTATTTCAGATGGACCAAGTTAAGGATTTTAGAACGTATA
>RWGZ01001521.1:37147-74529 GCA_009725065.1 Utricularia reniformis
TTACTCCATCCCGAACTCTGAATATCTTGAACACTTCCACGAATCTGAGCTTTTGTCATTTCGATTCTATCTGGTAAATTCGGAATCTTAAAGTACTCAAAATCTGACGTAACTTCTTTACACTCCTTTGTCGCTGAGAACTCGAAATAACAGTAGAGTGAAAAGCAACAGAACCCATGAAACAGAATCCTCGGAATCTCCAAACTTCGAGCAATTCCCGACGCCCATGTAAAGCACATATCTGCAATTAAGCAACTTGGAAATGGATCAAGTTTATGAAGCAAATCATGAACTTGATCTTTAAGCTTAGAAATTGCAACGAAAAACTTCCAAGCATCTTCAGTAGATGAAATCATATCAAAACTTTCACACCCTTCTGGGAGTCCAGCTTCAACTGCAGGAAACTGGAGGTAGAGAAGACGAATGTTTAAACCAGAACGAATAGCAAGATCAATCATGGGTTTCACTCTGTTTGCGTTATTGGGTGTAAGTAGAATAGAAACGATGGCGTTTCGTTTAGCTAGTAATTTACCGATATCAACCATAGGAATCAAATGGCCTTGAGCCATGAAAGGAAGCAGCACAAAGTGTGGAGAAGAAGAAATCGCCATGAAAGTTCTTCTTTTTGCTTCTGCTGGGGTTCTTTTATTGACGTTTAAATACGCAGTTTTTGTTCTCATTACAGATGATGTAAGAGCATATGCCAGCGGATTTGAACGATGATCAAGACGTTGAAATAAGACGATTAATCCAATTTTTCTGGTTGTCTTAAGATTTGTAATCCGATTTAAACTCAAAGGAGTTTAGCCACAGGTGTAGGAGAATTCAGACAAACTAGACAGCATTAGCCTGTCAATATTACAAAAGACAGGAACCAACGAGGGAAACACAAACAAATACAGCCACGGAATTATATTTTCGATTTTATTATTTAAATTGGGAAAAAGTTGTTTTTTCTTCTTATAAAAGAAATTAAGTGTTTTAAATTTGTTATATGTCAATTTTTATATAAATAACTAAAAGACATTAACCTAAACATGTGAATATGATAATCATAATTAGTGTTACAAATGAACTTAATCAGACAGAATTGGAGTGTTTATTTTAAATTTTGTTTTGTCTCGAAACAAATAATAACTAATGAAGTCAAAATTGGACTTGAACATCCGGTTCAATGGTGAACTAGCCCCAAAACCGATGATCCTCCAAAATTGAAAAAACCGGTTCAATTGATTAAAAATCAGTTGAACATATCAACAATTATTTTTAAATTTTAAAATATATTTATATTTGACTTAAAAAGGGATTTTAATGTTTTTGTATTAAATTGATGATATAGCAGATATGAGAGACTTAATTTGATTTTTTTTAAAAATTAAGAATTTAAATTTATTTTGTGGGAAATTTGAAGAAAAATGATTTAAATTATAAAAATAAATATATGTGGATTTGATGGTTTATAAATAAGAGTTATAGGAGTAATTAAGTTGTTTAAATTTTGTATATTATTCTCTATTATAATTAAATGGTATATCATCACGATATTCTAGAAACTTAACAATTAGTAGAACCATAAATGTAGCAGATTTACCTGTTTTTTGTTGACTTTTTTAAATTCATGTTTTTAATGTTTATAAAAGTTTTCAAAGTAATTCTATTATCTTCATTTTATAGTAGATGTCATTAGAGGTTGGTAGAAAATCAAACCCACACGGTTTGAGTTGGTCTTTTTCAAGGAAGTTAAACCGGTTGGTACCGTTCATACCGGTCATGACCGGTATAAACGATTTTTCCTATATATCGGTGGTATACCGGTGATATATCGGAATATCGGTGTACCGGTCATAACCGATATTTACCGATATGACCGGTATACCGGCGGTATACCACCGGTATGACTACCGTGGTCTTTTTCGATATTTGAGATTAATAAAATATCAAATTGTACTTTTAAACTAATATATAAGATATATTGATTCGATCTTTAGTTCTATATTTTTTTATAATAAAATATTAATAAAAAAATAATATTTTACTATGCAATTTATAAATAACAATAAAATTATGTCTCAAAATCTATTAGATGATTATTTTTGTTTTTATAATTATTTTACTCAAATGTTTAGTTTAAAAGTTATAATTGAAAAATATTTGTTTCAATTATGTTTAAAAAAATCCAAAAATTTGAAATATGAAATGTAACAACACTTATAAATAATTTATGAAAATTAGATTTGAATTGAAAATTGTCAATATTAGTCCACATTCTACAATGTTGGCAATTTTAGTCTTTCAAACAAAAACAGTGATATATTTGATTCTTATAATTTCAGATTTTTAGCAAACAACGTCCTGTTAGAGGTCCTCAATGTTTTGAAAAATGAAAATTAAGGTCCTCAAAGTTTGGAAACTTTGACAATTAACGTCTTTTTTTTTAATTATGAACAATTGAGTCCCCAAACTTTTGCAAATGTTGCACATTTATTTCCCATCACCTCGAATACATTGTTGTTAATTCGTTTATCGTAATTATTGTGTTTCATCGCTCATACGTTAAAAATATAAATACTTATGGATCCCCAACGTAAGTATTGTTTTTACGCATCTTAATATTCTTTTTGGCAAATTGACGACTATTTTCTTAATTTTGAGAAGATATATTCCTCAAATTTTCGAAATTCTTCCAACAATGTTACATATGTAGTCATCTTTATCCCAAAAACATTGTTATTGTTTTGTTGATCACAAGAGTATCGTGGTTCACTGGTCATACAATTGTGTTACACTATTTTGTGTATAATTAGAAATGAAACGATTCATACATGAACTTATCACATAGTAATTGATCCTATTTACAATAAAATGTTGTTATATTTGTTAAATAAATGGTGACATAGAACATGTGTTAATGTGTTGTTGTGAAGTTTTTTTACTAGAATTACACTAATTTCAAATATTGTTTCACAAAAATACAACTGTGAATCAAACAAAAAAATCACATATGTTTTTCTAGCAAAAGTCACAAAACGAATACAACAATGTATTTGTAGAGCATAGCATAACGTTAATTGTTTTTTAAAAGCTAACGTTTCCTAGTCGAATAGCACTTGTTGAATAAGCTTTAATGGGTGGAGAGATATGCGTTTTGACGAATTTGTTGATGTCCGCTAGTGTGAACCAATTTGATGTCATCTGCATAAGTGTTAGTCTTAAGAATTGACACAACCAAATATAGTTTTAAGAATATGTGCACTTACGAAATGAGAGTAACCAGTCGGAGCATAGATGCATCATACAGAAAACTATATATATAATACATCACATTTATGATGCAGTCTGAATGTACATTTTACTTGGGTTACTCTTCTCAATCACGTCATCATCAGTGACGGTCATTTCCCATTCTTACCACATGAAACCCCATTAAGACCAAATTCTTAAGAAATTCACATCCCATGGCACCAAAACCAACAACAAAAACATTAGCTTCCTCAAGTTTTTTTAAGCTTTGACCATAACACTGATGTATGGGCATCATAACGACTATTTACACGCTTGCATCATTAGGATCCAAAGGCTCCTCATGCAGTGATTCTACTGAGTCAAAGTAGAAAAACTTAACAAAAAATATAAACAAACAAAATTAGAAGCAGAGCCAAGTTCACGTGGAAGCTGGAAATAACTTTGAATACAAATAAGCCTTAATCTTCAAATAAATAGAAAATGTAAATAACATTGTAAGAAATAAGGTTGTGATGTACTGAATTGTGAAAATCAATTGAGATACAACAAGCATAGGCAAATGAACAAAGCCAGAAGAAAAGCAGAAACTCCGCACTTCACAAGTCGTGGCAGATGATCTTCACTTGTGTTCAACAAATTACCTCTTGAAGTCAGCATGACACAACACTCCAAGTTTCTCTCGTAAGAATGCAAAGTGAGCTACTGAAAGTGATTTTCTCAATATATCAACAACTTGAAATTTCGAAGGGCTGTGAACCACAGAGATTTCACCTGACTTTTGTAACTCTCTAACCATGTGATATTTCACTGAAATGTGTTTAGTTCTGCCATGCAAAACAGGATCCTTGATCATAGGAATGACACTTTGACAGTCACATTTAATTACAGTGGCAAGTTCTTGACTAAATTGAAGATCTTTAGGCATCTTTCTGAGCCAAATTGCATGACTTGCCACAAGAGATGCAGCAACATATTCAGATTCAGCAGTTGACAGGGCAACAATCTCTTGCTTCTTTGAGGTCCAACTTACACCAGCTGATCCAAGGAAAAATAGGTATCCAGACGTGCTTTTAAAGTCGTTAGATCCAGCAAAATCTGAATCAACATAACCAAGAAGCTTCAGGTCAATTTTACAGTTGTAAAACAGACCATACTCAAGAGTTCCAGCAACATATCTTAAGATTCTTTTGGCACACAATTGCATACTCTCATTTGGTTCATGCATGAACCTTGAAATTAGACCAACTGCATATGCTATGTCCGGTCTCGAGTTTGCAAGAAACGTCAAACATCCTACCACACTTCTGAAGTAAGTGATGTATGCTGGAACACTTATCTCATTTTTCAAGTCTGTTGCTTTTAATCCTGGTATTAGTGGAGAAGACATCGGAGTGCTGTTCTGGAAGCCAAACCTTTGAAGCATGTTTTCAGCATATTTCTTTTGTGACAAGAAAATGCCATAGGGTAATTGTTGAACTTCCATTCCAAGAAAGTATCTCATCTCACCAAGATCGGTCATCTCAAATTTGGTGCCCATAAATTGTTTGAATTCCAATATCATTTGTGTATCACTTCCAGATATTAAAATATCATCCACATAAATGACTGCAATCAAGATTGACTTTTCTCCATTTTTGACAAAAAGAGTGGTCTCACTTAGACTTTTGCAAAAGCCGAATTCTAATAATGAGGCTTCTAATTTTGAATACCAGGCTCTTGGAGCCTCCTTCAATCCATACAACGCTTTTGACAGTAACATTACTTGGCCTCCGGGTACTTCAAATCCAGGTGGTTGCTTTACATAGATTTTTTCTTCTATTTTGCCATTCAAAAATGCCGATTTTACATCCATTTGATGTATTTTCCATTTCTTTTGTGCTGATATTGATATGATTAATCTGATAGTATCAAATCTGGCCACCGGAGAGAAAGTATCAAAATAATCAACTCCAAATTCTTGTGCAAAGTCTTTTGCCACAAGTCTTGTCTTGTGCTTTTGAATTGTTTCATCTGAATTTTTTTCAACCGAAATATCCACTTTGTAGAATTGTACAATTTGATGTTTCTTTATATTGGAAATTGGAGAATTTCAAAACTAAACTATGGTTTAAACTAAAATAAACTAAATTAAATTCTTCATTCTCTATGGTTTTCTAGCTTTTGAATCTAAACTGAATACATTTTTGGAGTTTTTTTCTGTGCAAAATTCGTGAAACAGTTTGTAGGATTTTCTTTGCAATCACAAACTCACTTTTTTCTTCTCCTAGCATGGTTAGCTCATTTACAATCTTGGAGACCCTGTCGATATATTGCTTTATAGTTTCAGCAACGCTCATCCTCAACGAATCAAAATCTTGCTGGAGTTTTGTTATTTTCAACTCCTTTGATAGCTCATCTCCCTCGAATTCTTTCTTTAGTTTTACCCATATCTCATTTGCTGTGGTACATGACATAATCCGAGGTATGATCGAGCGATCTAAACCAAAGGTGATTACTACTTTTGCTTGTCCTAAACGAGCGACAAGTTCTTCATACCTTGAAATAGCAGCAGAGGAGTTTGTTGTTGGAATTTGAATTGGTGTGTCATATTCAACCGAACCCCATAGTATTGAAGCTTGAAGGAATGACTTCATCTCACTAGCCCAAATTGGATAGTCATCACCATTAAATTTCCATACAGCACCAGAATTTGTTGCATCCATAATGAGCAGCAGAAGCAAAAGTGGGATATTATTGTTGTTGCATCCATAATAAAGATCAAGATGATGACTTGATCTTTATTATTGACTGGATGTAGTCCAACTTTTATTAATCTGGATAAGGTCCAACTCAGCTCTTCACAAGTCGTGGCATATGATCTTCACTTGTGTTCAACAAACTTGAAAGAGGGGATGAAATTTTCCTAAGCAAGCTCGAGCACCAAAGGCATACTGATACAGAAGCTTTGGATTTATATCATCGAGATTTGCATCTGAACTCTGATTCAGGAAATTCGTAATAGCTATAAATTTTTGAGCGTCCTCTTCATTACTTGTGTTATAGTCCCTTTTTAGGGGTACCAACAGTCGTCCGGTTCGTTCAACAAACGAACTCGGTTCTGATTTCTTTAAAATGTGGAAGACGATCAAAAGCTAAAAACCAAAATAAATGCACGGCAATATATAGTGGAAACCCCGTTGATGAGAACTCTAGGACCGGGTACCCTGTAATGGGTGAAGCCCGATAGCAGTTGGGCCGAATTAAATAATCAAAACGAACTCTTATAGCCCACTTACACCTTCAGGAAGAGCGGCCCGAGGTACAATACAAAGGACCGAAGATAACCTTAGTAAATAAAAGTGTTATCTGCCAGCTGGCTCCGGGGTTCGGTCCAAACGGTTACAAGCTCACGCGTTCCACGCTTCGGGCCCTATCACGTTTATCATGCTTCGGGCCCGATCACGCAGACCACGCCTCGGACCCAGCCTCGTTTTACATCCTGCGATAACAACCTCTAACAAACTTGTCAGAGGCGGTTACAGGACGTGGATTACACTCGCCGGCGACTCTATAAATACAGGGCAAGATGAAGGAAATAACATGACCCTTTGGACGCGGAAGAACAGGCTGTTACTCTGCTGGACTCTTCTCGCTTTCTTTACCTCGTCATTTTCATTAGCATGTCTTGTATAAACTGTTGAGTTATTTTATTAGTGAGCAGGCTAAGAGCATAATCAGTTCTTAGTCGAGTGGTTTTCACCCCAATTCACGGGGTTTCCATTATATATTGCCGTGCATTTATTTTGATTTTTAGCTTTTGATCGTCTTCCACATTTTAAAGAAATCAGAACCGAGTTCGTTTGTTGAACGAACCGGACGACTGTTAATACCCCTAAAAAAGGACCATAAAGTTTGGCGCCGTCCGTGGGGACGATTTTTTCTAATCCCATTTGAGTTTTCTACCTGGGATAGGATAATCAAAGGCATGGCAACTGGAACTCCGACAAATGATAGTGACGTGCTTCCCGACAGTCTTCCAGCACCAACATTCACATTACAGGATTTGGAAGCTGTCGTAAGGAAGATGGTACTGGAAATTACGGCGGAGAAAAGTGGAACAGAACCACCGGCTATCTCAAGCCCTGTTCCCAGAGACAGAGGATATGAAAGTGATCCCGACGAACGCAGCATTGATGAGGAAGAAACCTTCAGGCGTGGCATCAATACGAGGAGGCCTAGATATCGATCTACTCCTCCCCCTCCGGCCAGAGCTCTAACTCCCGCTCCTGGAAATGACCATGAACAGATGCAGCGACGAATAGATGAGCTCACCAGGGAGTTAGAGAATATGTGTGCATTGAAGGATTGCGGACCGAATCTGGGACGCAATCCTGGCTTATTTGACAGGGCCATGGAGGCCCCTATCAGGCGGAGTAAGGATGACGATTGGTGGCATAATTTACATGTTGTCCAAGCGTCATCCCAGCAATCTGAAGGCGTATCAGCCGCCTTGGGAGATTTGATGCTCCCATTTCAGAAGAAATCTGGGCAGCGGTCCCAGATCGACATTATCGCAACCCCGAGGGGTTGCCGACATTCCGAGGCGACGGTGATCCTATTGATCACGTTGATGATTTTGAGTTACGTATGGGAACAGTTCGGGCATCGGATTCATTGATGTGCCGCATCTTCGCGGCAGCATTGCAAGGCGATGCCCGAACCTGGTTCAAAAATCTGCCGGCCCGATCCATACAGTCGTATGGCGGGTTTATTTTGGCTTTTTCAGAGCAATTCGCTCCAAATGTAGGACCTCCCCGAAGCAGGCATGAACTATACCAGCTAAAATATATTCCGGCGAAAATGAGTCTTCGGTCCTTTATGGAAAAATTCAACAGGACCGCCCGATGCATCAAACTCGAGCTGCGCGATAAAATTGATATTCTACAGCAGGTCTTAGGACCGTGCGGCCTTTCGGCCAGTTTGGTGAAGAGCCACCATCTACCTTGGGGAAACTGCTTCAGAAAATCAACAAATATATTAAGGTAGATGAAGCGCTAGGGCTGGGTTATCGGAAGCCTAGCGGGAATTCTGAGCCCGCAAGTGATCATCGGGTTTCCTACCCGAAGAAACAGTAGCAAGAAGTAGCAGCTGTGAATGAAAAAGATGTCCCCCCGAAGCAGGAGGACAACCGGGTGTATTGCGAGCTTCATCATAATCGCGATAATCCAACCTTGAAATGCCCGTTGCTGAAAGAGACGGTAGAGGCAATGGGTAAAAAAAGCCCGACCGAAACGGTCAGAAGGGCAAAAGAGCGGAATCCCTCCGAAGGGGCCATCAAGGTGACGATCGTCACAGGCCGCGGGGAAAAGATAATCGGGGACAGCCCCGAAACTATAATGATCGGACGGAGGACCGAAGGTCTCCTCCGCCAGAGCAAGAAAGAGGCCAACACGGTCGCGAGAACCGTGGTCAGGGCCGAAGAAGAAGATGGCGGGGCCGTGGTGGCAGAGCCCCGCAGAATGAGGGTGGGAGACAGGAGCATGCTGCTCCCCCACCTGCTGAAACTGGTGCCCAACCTCCTCGAAATGAGGCGGCACCTAGAGAAGTGGCCGGAGATATTTATGTTATCTCCGGCGGATTGAGAATAAATGAGTCGGTCCGGGACCAAAAGAGAACAGCGCGCGGAGACTCTGCTGAGAGCTACGAATCTATTGCGCTTGTAAAGTATGATCCCATGGATCGGTACTCCATCTTCAGAGAGGACATCACATTCACCCCAGCTGATCGGGAGGGGATCATTGATCCCTGTGACGACCCCCTCACCATTACAGGGGTCATCGGGAATCGCCGTGTCCATAGAATCCTAGTGGACACCGGGGCCTCGTGCAATCTGATGAAGCGCGAAGTCGCCGAAATGTTGGGAGCAGTCGCTCATGATCTGCCAATCGCCAACATAACTCTTTGGTCGTTCGACCAAAGAAGTGTTATTCCTTGTGGGAAGATGTTATTCCCCGTTACCCTTGGAGAACCATCCAAGGACCGATCTGAAGATTTGGAATTCATTATCGTTGAAGTCGACTTGGCTTACAACGCTATTATTGGACGGACCGGCCTGAGCAAGTTTGAGGCGGTCCCTTCTACTTATCATATGATGCTCAAGTTCCCCTCCATCCATGGAGTTATTTCTGTTAAGGGGGATCAGAAAGTAGCTAGACAATGCTACTTGAGCTCGTGCCGAACGTTGGCACCGATGAAGAAGGCTCGGGTGGATTTGCTGGAAGAGCTTCCGCACCCGAGGCAAGCGATGGAACCCGTGGGGTTCAAATTGATTAATCTGGTTGAGGATGACTCAACCAAGACAACTCGCATCGGGGCTCATTTAGCCCCTGACTTCGAAAGAGAACTGATCCACCTGCTGAGAAGCCACGTGGATATATTTGCCTGGACCCCGGATGATGTGCCGGGGATTGACCGATCCGATAGTGAACATCGGATCAATACTGAGCCTGGAACGAAGCCTGTCAGGCAGAAAAGGAGACGTTACTCTCCTGAAAAAATTGAGATCATCCGGGCTGAAGTGAACAAGTTACTGCGGTCGGGATTTATCCGAGAAATCCACTATACTGAATGGGTTGCAAACCCAGTAGTGGTTTCCAAGCCAGACGGGAAATGGCGAATGTGCATCGATTTTACCGATGTAAACAAAAGCTGTGAATCAGATCCTTTCCCTCTGCCGCACATCGATCGACTGGTGGATGCTGTTGCTGGAAGCACCATGATGAGTACCATGGATGCTTATTCTGGATATCACCAGATCTTCTTGGCTGAGGAAGATCAGAAGAAATCATCATTCATGACCGAAGATGGGGTTTATTGCTATGTGGTTATGCCCTTCGGTCTCAAAAATGCTGGAGCAACATACCAGAGGTTGGTCAACAGAATCTTTAGAGAATTAATTGGCCATATGATGGAAGTGTATGTTGACGATATGATTGTTAAATCTATGAATGATGAAGACCATCTTTCTTATTTGTCTCGTTGTTTCGAAGTATGCCGAAAATATAAGCTTAAACTAAATCCGAACAAATGCTGCTTCGGGATCCGAAGTGGAAAATTTTTAGGATATTACGTTTCAGAGAAAGGCATAGAGGTTAATCCTGAAAAGGTACAAGCTGATTGATATGCAACCTCCGAGAAATAAGAGAGAGTTTAAAAGGCTCACTGGCCGACTAGCCGCATTGAGCAGGTTTATTTCGAAATCCACAGATCGGGCCTTACCCTTTTTCAGAGTGCTAAGAAAAGCTAGCCATATGGATTGGACCGAAGAATGCGATCGGGCCTTCTCTGAGCTGAAGACTTATTTAAGCACTCCCCCGGTGATGGTAAGTCCGACTTGTGACGAACCTTTGGGACTATATCTTGCGGTATCCGAAGTTGCCGTCAGCGCAGCTCTAGTCACCATACGTGACGATATTCACAGACCTGTCTATTATGTCAGCCACTCTCTGGTATCTGCTGAAACCAGGTACTCCACCTTGGAAAAATTCATGCTAGCTTTGAAAAAAGCTGTGTCCAAGCTGAAGCATTATTTCGAAGGACGAACGGTCTATGTTTACACGGATCAACCTCTGAAAGTGCTACTTAAGCAAAAGGATTTGAATGAGAGATTGGCTAAATGGGCGATTAAACTCAGTGCTATGTACCTGGAATTCTTGCCCCGAAGGGCGATCAAGGCTCAGGTTCTCGCCGATTTTGTGGTTGAAATGACCCGATCGGCCATTTATATCAACCAAGAGGATGATCGATGGACGATCCACGTAGATGGATCAACCTTCGGAGGAAGAGGAGCGGGCATTACCTTAACAACTGTACAAGGTGACCTTATTCATTCCGCAGTTAAATTCTCCTTTGCTGGAACAAATAACGTGGTGGAATATGAGGCAGTATTATCTGGAATGGCCCTTGCTCGCAAAATGGGAGTTAGCAGAGTGCGAATGTTCTCAGACTCAAAGTTAGTAGTCGAACAATTCGCAGGGAGATTCGAAACTCATGATCCGATGATGAAGTTATATTGCGCTAAAGTTCTGGAGCTATCTAAGAAGTTCAGTGAGTTCTCGCTAGACCATGTGCCACGAGAGCAGAACAAGGTTGCCGACGCACTGGCCAGATTGGCTTCGGGCATACCTGACATTGAGCCAAGTACTATTTCGGTCCACATCCAGGACCGACCTTCGGTCGAGATCTCAGTGACCGAACAGTCTATTGAAGAAATCGGGGCTCTATGTCACGAACTCCAGGGCTTGAATATTGATGTTACGCAATCTCCAGGAGAACCCAATTGGATGGACTCCTTTATCAAATATCTCTCAAACGGATATCTCCCTGAAGATAAATCTGAAGCCAGAAAGATAGAGGTCCGGGCTAAGCGATTCACTTTAGTTGACGGACGCTTGTTTAAAAAGAGTTTTGAGGGCCCGCTTCTGCGTTGTTTATCTCCTATTGAGGCCGAAGCCGTCATGATTTATGTTCATGAAGGAATTTGCGGCATCCATTCGGGGGCCCGATCCTTATACCACCGCATTATCAGAGCCGGGTATTTTTGGCCAACATTGCTTGCTGATGCCAAGCAATACACTAAGCGTTGTGCAATATGCCAGTATCACGCCCCGCTTCCGCAATTACCTGGGGCTCCTTTATCCATCACCCCACTACCTTGTCCTTTCGACAGGTGGGGGATCGACATCCTCGGACCTTTTCCTCGGTCCATAGGGCAAAGGAAATTTTGCATAGTTGCGGTGGAATATTATTCAAAGTGGATCGAGGCAGAAGCTGTAGCTATCATCTCGGAAAAAGTGGTCAAGCACTTTATCTGGCGAAATATTATAAGCCGCTTCGGGGCTCCCCGAGCGCTCATATCTGACAATGGGACTCAGTTCCGAGGAAGAAGCATACGAGATTTATGCACCAAATTGGGCATCATCCAGCATTTCTCATCAGTAGCCCATCCCCAGACCAATGGACTTACGGAGGTATCTAACAAAGTTATCCTGAAGGGATTAAAAACCAAGTTAGAAGACTTTGGGGGTAAATGGCCTGAACACATCTACGAGGTTCTATGGGCATACCGAACTACACCTCGCTTAACAACCCAGGAATCACCTTTCTCATTGGTGTATGGGACCGAAGCTGTTAGCCCGGTGGAGGTTGCCATCCGATCACCTCGGATATCTCAATACGACGAGCATATGAATGGTGAAAGGAGATTATTGGACCTCGAGATGGTTGAAGAAAAAAGAGATGCAGTTTATGCACGGATGCGTGCTTACCAACGAAATATGGAACGGGCCCATAACAAACGGGTCCTCCCAAGGGAATTCTTTGAAGGCGACCTTGTCCTCAGAAGCATTAAGGTGCAGAGGAATGTTGGAAAGCTGGACAGAAATTGGGAGGGACCATATCGTATATCGGCGAAATTGGAGTCAGGTGCGTATAAACTTGAAACATTGGATGGTATAGAGGTCCCCCGAACTTGGAATGTCATGAATTTAAGGCGATACTTCTTATGATTTTTTGATTAATGTGTGACTCAATAAAAGACATTCCATTAAACGTAAATGGCAAACTAGTAAGTACAAAAGTTCACTATTTCTAATAGAATGATGGACCGATCTTGGAGTTGTGTAAACTTAGGACGAATCTGGACTGGTGACCGAAGCTTCTTGTCCGCAAGGTTCCCAAGTTGCAGTGACCGCTCTGACGAGTCAGATGCTCCTGCACTTGCCCAGCCCCATGGATGAGTTGTGATTCTCCCAGAACTCATTACGAACTAAGATATTCCCTCCAACGGCATTCAGTCTTTAGAGATGGCCTTTTGTACCTGCGAAATCTGCCACAACGAAAGGAATGATAGTCAGCATATCAAAACATAAGATCGGTCCTCACTTAAGACGTTTTATGAGCCAAGCTTAACCGGTAAAACCTAAGGGACTTTAATAGAACCAAGGTTCGGCGAAAGCCTACAAAAACTCATAACTAACGCAAACCACGCCTACTCAATTACGTAATGATTCCAAGGACGGAATAAGAGTGACCCATACACCATGTAAAACGACCGATCCAATCAAATTTGACATAAATAAACTACATATAACGTCTGGGACCGATGGTTGACAACCTATAAGTGTCCCCGATCTTATACTTGTTAGTTTATTCTGAAGTTAAGATGAACTACTTCGTTGAACTTAAAACTTATTAGTTTATTCCGAAGTTGGTTATATCAATTCATTCTGGTAATTAAAACAGCTAAAGCTGAAAGAAAAGGGAGGAAAATTTTTATATAAATCAAAGGGATGGCAGATACAAAGTAATTCCTAACTAATCTGCCCCTCCTCTTGATCCTCAGCTTCGGGCTCCTGGGGTTCGGTTTGTTCGGCGAGCCGTTTCAACTCTTCTTCTTGATCAGCCACCTTCTGGTTGACCGCTTTCTCCATCTCTTCAAAGAGATAAAAGAAAGGATCCTCCTCCAGTACAGGCTCTTCCAAAGTTGGAATAACCTGAAACTTGCCATCCTTCTCCAGTGGCTCGATCATCTTCCATCGCTCGTCCGAAGGGGAAAGCCCGAACGTCTGGATAACCTGCTCTCGCATGTTATCCAGATACTTCGCAGTATAAACCCCGTGTATGTTGTCCGCTAAAGCGAACAACAACGGGGACTGAGCGAACCCCAGGACCGCCTCCCGAACCGAACCTTCAGACGAAGTGCGGGCCCTCGTCAACTCCTCATCCAAGGCCGCTTTTTCCTCTTGGGCCCGAAGGAGAAGCTCGTTCAGCTTGTTCCTCTTCTCCTGGGCCCGACCTTGGACTTGGTTAATTTCCTCATCTTTGGCCCGCAGCTGAGCCTCCAGGTCGTTTATTCGTCCCTGAGCTACTTCCCCCACCTTCTCTAGCTCAGTGACTTTATCTGCTAAGAGCGAGACCTCCGTCCCGGCTCTTAGCAGCTCATTGTCCAATCGGTCACGGTCCTCCCGTACCGTGACAAATTCCCCGTGCTTGATCTCAACTTGCATTTTCGCAAGGTCAAGTTGCTCTTGGACTTTCTGGGACACAACGCCATCACCTTGGTATTTCTCCATGGTGATAGCCGTTGTAAAAGCTTTCCTCAACATCTGCAAAAGATAATACATGGTTAAGAATAAAGCTTCGGGCCTCCAGGTTAACTAAGAATTACCTTAGATGTGAGGTCAAGGTAGCTTTCCATGATATCTTCCGCAGATACGTCCGCTTGGACGTTATCTGGGTTCTGCTCCCCAAAAAGGCGGAAGTCCTTCACAAAGGCACTCCGCCAGGAGGACAATTTCCTCTCCTTGCTGAACCTGTTCAACAGATCCAAAGCAACTCCTCAATCGGAGTTAGTCTTCGGGCACTGCCCAGGTTCCTTCAAAACGATCCCCTTGTTGGGGACCGGAGCGCGACCTCCCTTCTTCAGCCTCTTCGGCTCCTGCGAGGGTTCTGCTTCGGTCACCCTCTTCCCTTTTCCCAAGGGGACCGGCGGCAGGGAGACGTTCGGCTTAAGCTGAGGGCCGGGGAGAACCTTCTCCACGGGAACGGCTCCCTGCAGCAACAAAGTAATAGTCTTAGCGTGAATAAAAGAACTATTACCGATTTGATAGAGGCTGTATAAGCTCAGAGAACGAATCCGAGCCTTTATCACCTCCTCTACAACTCCAAATACCCGAAAGGCAGGCCCCTCTCCGCTTGAGGATTGCCCGGTGCAGCGAAGGGTCAATGTGCCCACGCTGGTTGTTTGGACCGGGGGGTACCCTGACCCCGAAGGGACCACCGTGCCTCCCGTTGCCGATTCACTTGCTTCGGCGGTTCCCGATGCTTCCCTTTGTCCCTCAGAAGGACGGACCGAAGTAGCTGCCATACGTTTAAAGAGGGCGCTCGGCATCGTCTCAGTTGAATCTGCAAAACGGATACATAAGGATCAGGATTATGTAAAACACAAGTACTATCTCATACCCGATCCATCTGATGCATCTGAATCTGAGCTAGAAGATAAAACCCCCTTCGGGGCTGGGGCTCCGGTCCTACCCACAACACCTATCTTTATTAATCTTCTCTCCCGAAGCAGATCTATTCGCTTAAGGCGTGCTTCGGGAGGGGGGAACAACGCAAGAGTGTTTGCGGTGTCAGTGCGGGAGGGGTTGAACCTGCTTCGGTCCAATTGCTCTATGCGTGGGTGTGTTATGCGTGGCCATACTTTCAACAGATCCTCTTGCGGAACTGTCATCCACACATAACAAACCTCCCACGCATGAAGAGACTCCTCTTTATCTACAATTGCACACTCCTTGGTGCGCACCGCTATATAGTACAACTTAAGACACCCCAACAGACCTTTTCCCTTTCGGGACCCAACCAAGAACAGATTAAAGAAGTGTTCTAAGGTTGGGGCCCGATTCTGTTGGTAACAATAAAAAATAAACGCTACAATGTACACGTAACTGCCCGGAAATAACGCGAAAGTAAGGCAGTGGATCTCTTTAAGCACGGCCGCTACAAAAGGATGTAGTGGAAAACGAAGCCCGCACCTTAAAGAGGCATAGCTAATTGGAATAGCGGACGCCGGCACATTCATCTCCGCCGGAAGAAAACAGGGAACATGTTCCCGTCCCTTCCAGATATAATAATGTGCCGGGATTGAAAACCTAGACATAAATTCCTCAATGTCCAACTCAGACATAGAGGGATAACGGATTTTATGAGGAGCCATAAGCGTTTACCTTAGAAAGAAAAGATCGAAATGCGATTTGACGAAACAGCGGTTGAGTGCACAAAGCTTGACTGCAAATTTTTTCTCGCGAAAATGACGATGAGAAGAAACATTGCCCAGAACCCCGATTTAAATATTAATCTCCCAACCAATGGTGCGCTGCCACGTAATACTGTCCAAAACTGTAATAGTACGGACCGCACTCATCACGCCTCTTGAACTTCGAATATGAAGAGGCGCGAGTAGAGATATTAATATTTAAAGAATATCCAGGGTAAAAAGATAATTTAAACATATGTTAGCAAATTTTAAGCATAATCGACCCCTGCACTAAGGCAAAGATCGGTCCCCTGGATTCTCACTATCTACAGGTACGGTCCCCAGTTCCCATGAATGTATAAACATCATGTGATCGGCCTTGTATCACCTCTGCGATTGGCAATCAAGCCCGAGGGGCTAGTGATGAGAACTCTAGGACCGGGTACCCTGTAATGGGTGAAGCCCGATAGCAGTTGGGCCGAATTAAATAATCAAAACGAACTCTTATAGCCCACTTACACCTTCAGGAAGAGCGGCCCGAGGTACAACACAAAGGACCGAAGATAACCTTAGTAAATAAAAGCGTTATCTGCCAGCTGGCTCCGGGGTTCGGTCCGAACGGTTACAAAACGGTTACAGGCTCACGCGTTCCACGCTTCGGGCCCTATCACGTTTATCATGCTTCGGGCCCGATCACGCAGACCACGCCTCGGTCCCAGCCTCGTTTTACATCATGCGATAACAACCTCTAACAAACTTGTCAGAGGCGGTTACAGGACGTGGATTACACTCGCCGGCGACTCTATAAATACAGGGCAAGACGAAGGAAATAACAGGACCCTTTGGACGCGGAAGAACAGGCTGTTACTCTGCCGGATTCTTACCGCTTTCTTTACCTCGTCATTTTCATTAGCCTGTCTTGTATAAACTGTTGATTTATTTCTTTAGTGAGCAGGCTAAGAGTAGAATCAACTCTTAGTCGAGTGGTTTTTACCCCAATTCACGGGGTTTCCACTATATATTGTCGTGCATTTATTTCGGTTTTTAGCTTTTGATCGTCTTCCACATTTTAAAGAAATCAGAACTGAGTTCGTTTGTTGAACGAACAGGACGACTGTTGGTACCCCCTAAAAAGGGACCATAACAGTTTGGCGCCGTCCGTGGGGACAATTTTTTCTAATCCCATTTGAGTTTTCTACCTGGGATAGGATAATCAAAGGCATGGCAACTGGAACTCCGACAAATGATAGTGACGTGCTTCCCGACAGTCTTCCAGCACCAACATTCACATTACAGGATTTGGAAGCTGTCATAAGGAAGGTGGTACTGGAAATTACGGCGGAGAAAAGTGGAACAGAACCACCGGCTATCTCAAGCCCTGTTCCCAGAGACAGAGGATATGAAAGTGATCCCGATGAACGCAGCACTGATGGGGAAGAAACCTTCAGGCGTGGCGTCAACACGAGGAGGCCTAGATATCGATCTACTCCTCCCCCTCCGGCCAGAGCTCTAACTCCCGCTTCTGGAAATGACCAGGAACAGATGCAGNCCATTTGAGTTCTCTTCCTGGGATAGGATAATCAAAGGCATGGCATCAGGAACTCCGATAAATGATAGTGACGTGCTTCCCGACAGTCTTCCAGCACCAACATTCACATTACAGGATTTGGAGGCTGTCGTAAGGAAGGTGGTACTGGAAATTACGACGGAGAAAACCGGAGCAGGACCACCGGCTTTCACAAGCCTTGTTCCTAGAAACAGAGGGTATGAAAGTGACCCCGACGAACGCAGCACTGATGAGGAAGAAGCATTCAGGCGTGGCGTTAACACGAGGAGGCCTAGATATCGATCTACTCCTCTCCCTCCGGCCAGAGCCCTAACTCCCGCTCCTGGAAATGACCAGGAGCAGATGCAGCGACAGATAGATGAGCTCACCAGGGAGTTAGAGAATATGCGCACACTGAGGGATTGCGAACCGAATCTGGGACGCAATCCTGGTTTATTTAACAGGGCTATGGAGGCTCCTATCAGGCGCAGTAAGGATGACGATTGGTGGCATAATTTACATGCAGTCCAGGCGTCATCCCAGCAATCTGAAGGCGTATCAGCCGCCTTGGGAGATTTAATGCTCACCTTTTCAGAAGAAATCTGGGCAGCAGTCCCAGATCGACATTATCGCAACCCCGAGGGGTTGCCGACATTCCGAGGCGATGGTGATCCTATTGATCACGTCGCTGATTTCGAGTTACGCATGGGAACGGTTCGGGCCTCAGATTCATTGAAGTGCCGCATCTTCGCGGCAGGATTGCAAGGTGATGCCCGAACCTGGTTCAAAAATCTGCCAGCCCAATCCATACAGTCGTATGGCGGGTTTATTTTGGCTTTCTCAGAGCAANAAATTTGCAGGCCCGATCCATACAGTCGTATGGCGGATTTATTTTGGCCTTCTCTGAGCAATTTGCTCCAAATGTAGGACGGCCCCGAAGTAGGCAGGAACTATATCAGCTGAAATATATCCCGGCAAAAATGAGCCTTCGGTCCTTCATGGAGAAATTCAACAGGACCGCCCGGGGTATCAAGCTCGAGCTCCGGGATAAAATCGATATTCTATAGCAGGTCCTAGGACCGTGCGGCCTTTCGGCCAGTTTGGTAAAGAGCCCACCATCCACCTTGGGAAAAGTTCTTCAGAAAATCAACAAGTATATTAAGGTAGATGAAGCGCTGGGGCTGGGATATCGGAAACCTAGCGGGATTTCTGAACCCGCAGGTGATCATAGGGTTTCCTACCCTAAGAAGCAGTCGCGAGAAGTAGCGGCTGTAAGCGAAAAAAACGTCCCCCCGAAGCAGGAGGACAATCGGGGGTATTGCGAGCTCCATCATAATCGCGATCACCCGACCCTGAAGTGCCCGCTGTTGAAAGAGACAGTAGAGGCAATGAGTAAAGAAAAGCCCGACCGGAATGGTCAGAAGGGCAAGCGAGCAGAACCCCCCCAAAGGGGCCACCAAGGTGACGATCGTCACAGGCCACGGGGAAGAGATAATCGGGGACAACCCCGAAACTACAATGATCGGACGGAGGATCGAAGGTCTCCTCCGCCAGAACAAGAAAGAGACCAACACGGTCGTGAGAATCGTGGTCAGGGCCGAAGAAGAAGATGGCGGGGCCGCGGCGGTAGAGCCCCGCAGAACGAGGGTGGAAGACAGGAGCAGGCCGCTCCACCACCTGCGGTAACTGGTGCCCAACCTCCTCAAAATGAGGTGGCATCGAGAGAAGTGGCCGGAGATATTTATGTTATCTCCGGTGGTTTTGAGAATAAATGAATCGGTCCGGGACTGAAAGAGAACTGCGCGCGGAGACTCTGCTGAGAGCTCCGAGTCTGTGGCGCTGGTGAAATATGATCCCATGGAACGGTCCTCCTTCTTCAGAGAGGACATCACTTTCACCCCGGCTGATCGGGAAGGGATCATCGACCCATGTGACGATCCCCTTACCATCACTGGGATCATCGGGAATCGCCGTGTCCACAGAATCTTAGTGGACACTAGGGCCTCGGGCAATCTGATGAAGCGCAAGGTCGCTGAAATGTTGGGAGATGCTTCTCACGATCTCCCGATCGCCAACATAACTATTTGGTCGTTCGACCAAAGGAGCGTTATTCCATGCGGGAAGATGTTATTCCCCGTTACCTTTGGAGAGCCATCCAAGGACCGCTCTGAAGACCTGGAATTCATTATCGTTGAAGTCGACTTGGCTTACAACGCTATTATCGGACGGACCGGCCTAAGTAAGTTTGAGGCGGTCCCATCTACTTATCACATGATGCTCAAATTCCCCTCCATTCATGGAGTTATTTCTGTTAAGGGGGATCAAAAGGTAGCCAGGCAATGCTACATGAGCTCGTGCCGAACGTTGGCACCGATCAAAAGGGCTCTGGTGGATTTGCTGGAAGAGCTGCCGCACCCGAGGCAAGCAATGGAACCCGTAGGGTTCAAATTGATTAACTTGGTTGAGGATGACTCAACCAAGACAACTCGCATTGAGGCTCATTTAGCCCCTGACTTTGAGAAAGAACTGATCCACTTGCTGAGAAACCATGTGGATATATTTGCTTGGACCCCGAATGATGTTCCGGGGATTGACCGATCCGATAGTGAACATCGGATCAACACTGAGCCAGGAACGAAGCCCATTAGACAGAAAAGGAGACGCTATTCTCCTGAGAAAATCGAGATTATCCGGGCCGAAGTGAATAAGCTGCTACGGTCGGGATTTATCAGAGAAGTCCATTATACTGAATGGGTTGCAAACCCAGTGGTGGTTTCCAAACCGGATGGGAAATGGCGAATGTGCTTCGACTTCACCGATGTAAACAAGAGCTGTGAATCAGACCCTTTCCCTCTGCTGCACGCTGTTTCTGGTAGCACCATGATGAGTACCATGGATGCTTATTCTGGGTATCATAAGATCTTCTTAGCTGAGGAAGATCAGAAGAAATCATCATTCATGACCGAAGATGGAGTCTATTGTTATGTGGTTATGCTATTCGGTCTCAAAAATGCTGGAGCAACATACCAAAGGTTGGTCAACAAAATCTTTAGAGAATTGATCGGCCATATGATGGAAGTGTATGTTGACGATATGATTGTTAAATCTATGAATGATGAAGACCACCTTTCTTATTTGTCTCGTTGTTTCGAAGTATGCCGAAAATATAAGTTTAAACTAAATCCAAACAAATGTTGCTTCGGGATCCGAAGTGGAAAATTTTTAGGATATTATGTTTCAGAGAAAGGCATAGAGGTCAACCCTGAAAAGGTGCAAGCTATCATTGATATGCAACCTCCGAGAAACAAAAGAGAGTTTCAAAGGCTCACTGGCCTACTAGCCGCGCTGAGCAGGTTTATTTCGAAATCCACAGACCGGGCCTTACCTTTTTTCAGAGTGCTAAGAAAAGCAAGCCATATGGATTGGACAGAAGAATGCGATCGGGCCTTCTTCGAGCTAAAGACTTATTTAAGCACTCCCCTGGTGATGGTAAGTCCAACTTGTGATGAACCTTTGGGGTAATCTCTTGCGGTATCCGAAGTTGCCGTCAGCGCAGCTCTGGTAACCATACGAGATGACATTCATTGACATGTTTATTATGTCAGTCATTCTCTAGTATCTGCTGAAACCAGGTATTCCACCTTGGAGAAATTCATGCTAGCTTTGAATAAAGTTGTATCCAAGTTGAAGCATTATTTCGAAGGCCGAACGGTCTATGTCTATACGGATCAGCCTCTGAAAATACTCTTTAAACAGAAGGATTTGAATGAGAGATTGGCAAAATGAGCTATCAAACTCAGCTCTATGTATCTGGAATTCATGCCCCAAAGGGCGATCAAAGCTCAGGTTCTAGCCGATTTTGTGGTTGAAATGACCCGATCGGTCATTTATCATAACCAAGAGGATGATCGATGGACGATCCACGTAGATGGATCAACCTTCGGGGGAAGAGGAGCGGGCATTACCCTGACAACGGTACAATGTGATCTTATTCATTCCACAGTCAAATTTTCCTTTGCTGGAACAAATAATGTGGTAGAATATGAGGCAGTATTATCAGGAATGGCCCTGGCTCGAAAAATGGGAGTTAGCAGAGTACGAATGTTCTCATACTCAAGGTTAGTAGTAGAACAGTTCGCAGGGAGATTCGAAACACATGATCCGATGATGAAGTTGTATTGCGCTAAAGTTTTGGAGTTATCTAAGAAGTTCAATGAGTTTTCTCTTGACCATGTGCCACGAGAACAAAACAAGGTTGTCGATGCACTCGCTAGATTGGCTTCGGGCATACCCGACATAGAGCCAAGCACTATTTCGGTCCATATTCAGGACCGACCTTCGGTCGAGATTTCAGTGACCGAACAGTCTATCGAAGAGATCAGGGCTCTATGCCATGAACTCCAGGGCTTGAACATTAACGCTACTCAATCTCCGGGAGAACCCAATTGGATGGACTCCTTTATTAAATACCTCTCAAACGGATATCTCCCTGAAGATAAGTCTGAAGCCAGGAAAATAGAGGTCCGTGCTAAGAGATTCACCTTAGTCGACGGACGCTTGTTTAAAAAGAGTTTTGAGGGCCCGCTTCTGCGATGTTTATCTCCTATTGAGGCTGAAGCCGTCATGATTTATGTTCATGAAGGGATATGTGGCATTCATTCAGGGGCTCGATCTTTATGCCACCGCATTATTAGAGCCGGGTATTTTTGGCCAACATTGCTCGCTGATGCCAAGCAATACACTAAGCGTTGCGCCATATGTCAATACCACGCTCCACTCCCGCAATTTCCTGGGGCTCCCCTATCGATTACCCCATTACCTTGTCCGTTTGACATATGGGGGATCGACATCCTCGGACCTTTTCCCCAGTCCATAGGACAAAGAAAATTTTGTATCGTAGCGGTGGAATATTATTCGAAGTGGATCGAAGCAGAAGCCGTAGCCATTATCTCAGAAAAAGTGGTCAGACACTTTATATGGCAAAATATTGTGAGCCGCTTCGGGGTTCCCCGAGCGCTCATATCTGACAATGGGACTCAGTTCCGTGGAAAAAGCATACGGGATTTATGCACCAAGTTGGGCATCGTTCAACATTTTTCATCATAAGCCCATCCTCAGACCAATGGACTTACGGAAGTATCTAACAAGGTTATCCTAAAGGGATTGAAAACCAAGTTAGAAGACTTTGGGGGTAAATGGCCCGAACACATCTATGAGATCCTGTGGGCATACCGAACCACACCTCGCGCAACAACCCAGGAATCACCTTTCTCATTGGTGTATGGGACATAAGCTGTTAGCCCGATGGAGGTGACCATCCGATCACCTCGGATATCTCAATACGATGAGCATATGAATGGTGAAAGGAGGTTATTGGACCTCGAGATGATCGAAGAAAAGAGAGATGCAATCTATGCACGGATGTGTGCTTATCAGCGAACTATGGAACGGGCCCATAACAAACAAGTCCTCCCAAGGGAATTCTTTGAAGGCGATCTCGTCCTCAGAAGCATTAAGGTGCAGAGGAACGTTGGAAAGCTGGACAGAAATTGGGAGGGACCGTATCGAATATCCAAGAAATTGGAATCAGGTGCGTATAAACTTGAAACATTGTATGGTATAGAGGTCCCCCGAGCTTGGATTGTCATGAATTTAAGGCGATATTTCTTATGAATTTTCGATTAATGTGATTGACTCAATAAAAAATTCCATTAAACGCAAGTAGAAAACAAGTAAGTACAAATACAAACTATTTCTAATGGAATGATGGACCGATCTTGAAGTTGGGTGGCTTAGGACGAATCTGGACTGGTGACCGAAGCTTCTTGTCCGCAAGGCTCCCAAGTTGTAGTGACCGCTCTGACGAGTCAGATGCTCCTGCACTTGCCCAGCCCCATGGATGAGTTGTGATTCTCCCAGAACTCATTACGAACTAAAACACTCCCTTCAACGACATTCAGTCTTTAGGAATGACCCTTTGTACCTATGAAATCTGCTACGATAAAAGGAATGGTAGTCAACATATCGAAACATAAGATCGGTCCTAATATAAGACGTATTATGAGCAAAGCTTAGCCAACAAAACCTAAGGGACTTTATTAGAACCAAGGTTCGGCCGAAGCTCATAAAAACTCATATTAAACGCAGACTACGCCTATCCAATCGAGTAGTGACTCCAAGGACGGAATAAGAGCGACTCATACACAATGCAAAGTGACCAATCCTATCAGAATTGATACGAATAAACCAAACATAATGTCTGGGACCGATGGTTAACCCCCTGTAAGCGTCCCCGATCTTACACTTGGTGATTAAAACAACTTCGTTAATATAAAACTTATTACTTTATTTAGAAGTTGGGTATATTACTTCGTTATGGCAATTAAAAGAATAAGAGTTGAAGGAAAAAGAGTTATATTGAGAATAAGAAGTAAGGCTGATACAAAGTATAAATCAAATCTAGCTAATCTGCCCCTCTTCTTTATCTTCAACCTCCGGCTCTTGCGGTTCGTTCTAGCAGCGAACTGCTTCAGTTCTTCTTCTTGATCGGCCACCTTTTGGTTGACCGCTCTCTCCATCTCTTCAAAGAGATAGAAGAAAGAGTCTTCTTCCAGCACAGGTTCTTCCAAGGTCGGAATAACCTGAAACTTGCCATCTCTTTCAAGTGGCTCGATCATCTTCCAGCGCTCGTCCGAAGGGGAAAGCCCGAACGTCTGGATAACTTGCTCTCGCATGTTATCCAGATACTTTGCAGTGTAAACCCCGTGTATGTTGTCCGCTAAAGCGAATAACAAAGGGGACTGAGCGAACCCCAGAACCGCTTCCCGGACTGAACCTTCGGTCGAAGTGCGGGCCCTTGTCAACTCTTCCTCCAATGTCGTCTTCTCTTCTTGGGCCCGAAGGAGAAGCTCGTTCATCTTATTCCTCTTCTCCTGGGCCCGACCTTGGACTTCGTTGATTTCTGCCTCTTTGGCCCGCAGCTTGGCCTCCAGGTCGGCAATACGTCCCTGAGCTGTTTGTCCCGTCTTCTCCAGCTCAGAGACCTTATCAGCTAAGAGTGAGATCTCCGTCCAAGCTCTTAGAAACTCATTGTCAAGTCGGTCATGGTCCTCCCGTACCGTGAACAACTCAGTATGCTTTATTTCAACTTGCCTTTTTGAAAGGTCAAGTTGATCTTGGACTTGTTGGGAAACAACGCCACCACCCTGGTTCTTCTCCACGGTGATAGCAGTTGTGAAAGCCTTCCTCAACATCTGCATAAGACAAACATTCTTAAGTAAAGGTTCGGGCCTTCATGTCAAGTGAAAATTACCTTGGTGGTGAGGTCGAGGAAGCCTTCCATGATTTCTTCCATAGTCACGTCCGCTTGGACATTCTCTGGGTTCTGCTCTCCATAAAGGCGGAAGTCCTTTAGGAAAGCAGTCCTCCAGGAGGTTAGCTTTCTCCCCTTGCTGAACCTGTCCATCAGGCCCAGAGCAACTTCCTAGTCGGAGTTAGTCTTCGGGCCCGACCCAGGCTCCTTCAAAACTATCCCCTTAGTGGGGACCGGAGCACCGTCCCCCTTTCTCAGCCTCTTCAGCTCCTGCGGGGCTTCCGCTTCGGTCACCCTTTTCCCTTTTCCTAAGGGGACCGTCGGCAGGGAGACGTTCACCATGAGTTGAGGACCAAGGAGAACCTTCTCCACGGGAACGGCTCCCTGCAGCAACAAAGTAATAGTTTTAGCACTAATGAAGAAGGCATTACCGATTTGATAGAGGCTGGATAAGCTCAAAGAACGAATCCGAGCCTTTCTCACCTCCTCTACCACTCCAAATACCCGAAACGCAGGCCCGTCCCCAGATGAAGACTGCCCTGTGCATCGAAGGGTCAATGTCCCCGAGCCGGTTGTTTGGATCGGGGGCTCCTCGGACCTCGAAGGGACTAGCGTACCCGCCGTTGCTGATTCACTTCCTTCAGCGATGCCCGATGCTTCCCTTTGTCCCTCAGAAGGACGGACCGAAGCAGCTGCCATGCGTTTAAAGAGCGAGCTCGGCATTGTCTCAGTTGAATCTGCAAAACAAATACATAAGGATCATGAAAGATTAAAATATAAACACTACATCATACCCGATCCTTCTGATGGATCTGAACTAGAAAAAATCCCTTCGGGGCTGGGGCTCCGGTCCTACCTGCAACACCTATTTCTATCAATCTTTTCTCCCGAAGCAGATCTATTCGCCTAAGGCGTGTTTCTGGAGGGGGGAATATCGCAAGCGTGTTTGCGGTGTCCGTGCCGGAGGGGTTGAACCTACTTCGGTCCAACTGACCTATGCGTGGGTGGGTGAGGAGCGGCCATACTTTCAACAGATCCTCTTTGGGAACTGTTATCCACACGTAGCAGGCCTCCCACGCATGAAGAGATTCCTCTTTATCTACAATTGCGCACTCTTTGGTGCGCACCGCTATACTGTATAACTTGCGGCAACCCAACAGACCCTTCCCCTTTCGGGATCCTACCAAGTACAGATTAAAGAAGTGTTCTAGGGTCGGGGCCCGATTCTGTTGGTGACAATAAAAAATAAATGCTACTATATACACATAACTGCCCGGGAACAACGCAAAAGTGGGGCAGTGAATCTCCTTAAGCACGGCCGCTACAAAGGGATGTAGCGGAAAACGAAGCCCGCACTTAAGAGAGGCGTAACTGACCGAAATGGCCGATGCCGGCACATTCATATCCGCCGGAAGGAAACAGGGAATATCTTCCCGTCCCTTCCAGATAGAGTAATGTGCCGGAATTGAAAACCTAAACCTAATCTCCTCAATGTCCAACTCAGACATAGAAGGGTAACGCATTTTGTGGGGAGCCATAAGTGTATACCTTAGAAAAAACGGAGTGAAAAAGGTTTGGATGAAAAATCGGTTGAGGGCACAAAGAACTTGCTGAAATTTCTCCTTCGCGATAATGATTGTGATGAGAAACAGTGCCCAGAATCCCGATTTAAATATTAATCTCCCAGCCAATGGTGAGCTGCCACGTAAT
The DNA here is from genome assembly GCA_009725065.1 of Utricularia reniformis. Taxonomy (NCBI): domain Eukaryota; kingdom Viridiplantae; phylum Streptophyta; class Magnoliopsida; order Lamiales; family Lentibulariaceae; genus Utricularia; species Utricularia reniformis. Next base: position 63,752 of record RWGZ01001521.1, read on the forward strand.
ACTGCCCAAAACAGCGACTATACGTGGCGCACTCATCACGCCTCTTGAACTGTCGAATGTGAAGAGGCGCGGGTCGAGATATTAATATTTAAATAATAAAAAAGATAAAAATATAACTTAAATATACGTTATTGAGTTTCAAATGTAATTGGCTCATACACTAAGGCAAAGATCGGTCCCTTGGACTCTCACTATCTACAGGTACGGTCCCTCGTTCTCATGAATGTGCAAACATCATGTGATCGGCCTTGTATCACCTCTGCGATTNCGCTTCCCCTACCGAACCTTCGGTTGAAGTGCGGGCCCTTGTCAACTCTTCCTCCAAGGTCGTCTTCTCTTCCTGGGCCCGAAGGAGAAGCTCGTTCAGCTTATTCCTCTTCTCCTGGGCCCGACCTTGGACTTCGTTGATTTCTGCCTCTTTGGCCCGTAGCTTGGCCTCCTGGTCGGCAATACGTCCCTGAGCTGTTTGTCCCGTCTTCTCCAACTCAGAGACCTTATCAGCTAAGAGTGAGATCTCCGTCCCAGCTCTTAGCAACTCATTGTCAAGTCGGTCACGGTCCTCCCGTACCGTGACCAACTCAGTATGCTTTATTTCAACTTGCCTTTTTGCAAGGTCAAGTTGATCTTGGACTTGTTGGGAAAAACGCCACCACCCTGGTTCTTCTCCACGGTGATAGCAGTTGTGAAAGCCTTCCTCAACATCTGCGTAAGACAAGCATTCTTAAGTAAAGGTTCGGGCCTTCATGTAAAGTGAAAATTACCTTAGTGGTGAGGTCGAGGAAGCCTTCCATGATTTCTTCCCCAGTCACATCCGCCTGGACGTTCTCTGGGTTCTGCTCTCCATAAAGGTGGAAGTCCTTTAGGAAAGCAGTCCTACAGGAGGTTAGCTTCCTCCCCTTACTGAACCTGTCCATCAGGCCCAGAGCAACTCCCCAGTCGGAGTTAGTCTTCGGGCCCGACCCAGACTCCTTCAAAACTATCCCCTTAGTGGGGACCGGAGCACCTTCCCTCTTTCTCAGCCTCTTCAGCTCTTGCGGGGCTTCCGCTTCGGTCACCCTTTTCCCTTTTCCTAAGGGGACCGGCGGCAGGGAGACGTTCACCATGAGCTGAGGACCGAGGAGAACCTTCTCCACGGGAACGGCTCCCTGCAGCAACAAAGTAATAGTTTTAGCACTAATGAAGGAGGCATTACCGATTTGATAGAGGCTGGATAAGATAAAAGAACGAATCTGAGCCTTTATCACCTCCTCTACCACTCCAAATACCTGAAACGCAAGCCCGTCCCCAGATGAAGACTGCCCTGTGCAGCAAAGGGTCAGCGTGCCCGCGCCGGTTGTTTGGATCAGGGGGTCCCCGGACCCCGAAGGGACCAGCGTACCCGCCGTTGCTGATTCACTTCCTTCAGCGCTGCCCGATGCTTCCCTTTGTCCTTCAGAAGGATGGACCGAAGCAGCTGCCATGCGTTTAAAGCGCGAGCTCGTCATTGTCTCAGTTGAATCTGCAAAACAAATACATAAGGATCATGAAAGATTAAAATATAAACACTACATCATACCCGATCCTTCTGATGGATCTGAACTAGAAAAAACCCCCTTCGGGGCTGGGGCTCCGGTCCTACCCGCAACACCTATTTCTATCAATCTATTCTCCCGAAGCAGATCTATTCGCCTAAGGCGTGTTTCATGAGGGGGGAACATCGCAAGCGTGTTTGCGGTGTCCGTGTGGGAGGAGTTGAACCTCCTTCGGTCCAACTGACCTATGCGTGGGTGGGTGAGGAGCGGCCATACTTTCAACAGATCCTCTTTGGGGACTGTTATCCACACGTAGCAGGCCTCCCACGCATGAAGAGATTCCTCTTTATCTACAATTGCGAACTCTTTGGTGCGCACCGCTATACTGTATAACTTGGGGTAACCCAACAGACCCTTCCCCTTTCCGGATCCTACCAAGAACAGATTAAAGAAGTGTTCTAGGGTCGGGGCCCGATTCTGTTGGTGACAATAAAAAATAAATGCTACTATATACACATAACTGCCCGGGAACAACGCAAAAGTGGGGCAGTGAATCTCCTTAAGCACGGCCGCTACAAAGGGATGTAGCGGAAAACGAAGCACGCACTTAAGAGAGGCGTAACTGACCGAAATGGCCGATGCCGGCACATTCATTTCCGCCGGAAGGAAACATGGAATATCTTCTCGTCCCTTCCAGATAGAGTAATGTGCCGGAATTGAAAACCTAAACCTAATCTCCTCAATGTCCAACTCAGACATAGAAGGGTAACGCATTTTGTGGGGAGCCATAAGTGTATACCTTAGAAAAAACGGAGTGAAAAAGGTTTGGATGAAAAATCGGTTGAGGGCACAAAGAACTTGCTGAAATTTCTCCTTCGCGATAATGACGGTGAGGAGAAACAGTGCCCATAATCCCGATTTAAATATTAATCTCCCAGCCAATGGTGAGCCGCCACGTAATACTACCCAAAACAGCGACTATACGGGGCGCACTCATCACGCCTCTTGAACAGTCGAATGTGAAGAGGCGCAGGTCGAGATATTAATATTTAAATAATAAAAAAGATAAAAATATAACTTAAATATACGTTATTGAGTTTCAAATGTAATTGGCTCATACACTAAGGCAAAGATCGGTCCCCTGGACTCTCACTATCTACAGGTACGGTCCCTCGTTCTCATGAATGTGCAAACATCATGTGATCGGCCTTGTATCACCTCTGCGATTGGCAATCAAGCCCGAGGGGCTAGTGATGAGAACTTTAGGATCGGGTACCTTGTGATGGGTGAGGCCCAGCAACCGTTGGGCCGATTCAAATAGTGAAAACAAACCCCTACAGCCCATTTACACACGTAAGAAAGAGCGGCCCGATGTTCAACGAGAGGACCGAAGATAACCTTAACAAAATAAAGTGTTTTCTGCCAGCTGGCACCTGGCTTCGGTCCGAACGGTTACAGAACGGTCACAACTCACGTTTTCCACGCTTCGGGCCTTCCCACGTTTACCACGCTTCGGGCCCGATCACGCAGACCACGCCTCGGTCCCAACCTCGTTTTACATCCCGCGATAACAACCTCTAACAAACCTGTTAGATGCGGTTACGGAGCGTGATTTACACACGCTATAAACTCTATAAATACAGGGTAAGACGACGGAAATAGCAGGACCCTTTGGACGCGGAAGAACAGGCCGTTACCCTGCCGGAATTCTTACCGCTTTCTTTTCCTTGTCATTTTCTTTAGTCTCTGATGTATTGATTATGAATTACTCGATTAGTGAACAGGCTAATAGCATAATCTGCTCTTAGTCAAGTGGTTTTCACCCCAATTCCTGGGGTTTCCACTATACATCGCTGTGCATTTACTTATTTGCAGCTCTTAATCGTCTCCCACATTTAAAACAAATCAGAACCGAGTTCGTTTGTTGAACGAACCGGACGACTGTCGGTACCCTTAAAAAGGGACCATAACAACACTAATCTCTACATAATCTATAAACATCTAATTTGATGTTTTAGATCATCTCTATTTATTGATATAATAGAAAACACATTCACATAATACCCCACATTTTGGGATATTTGAAGTTTAGTAAAATCTTCCAAAATTACATAATAATATCAATAAATATCACAATCTAATTAATCAAGTAAATAGATATGTATCAATTAATAATAACACCAATTAAATAGAAAGAATAATTGATTATCAAATGATTCCCATGAAAATACAATTAATTGTTTCTAACAAAAATTAAACAAATACCATTAAATAAAATTAATAATAATTTCAGTTTTTTTTTCAATACTAAATATTGGGTATTAAAATGAATTCGGTATTTCAATAAAATCTACAAATTTTCAAAGTCAATGAGATATGAAAATGATCTTAATTGAGATAAAAATACAGTATTTCTACAAAAATAATCATAGAAAGTTAGTTTATATTTTACCGAAGCTATTTTCCATGCAATAATTAAACATTTTAATTCAAATTAATATCCTAAATTTCTACCAAAAATCTCAATAGAAAGAAACACTGTTAGTATTAAATACAATAAATATAAAACAATACCAGAAAGTTGACTTGATCTCCTGTATCAAATTTGGTTGAATGTCGCTTGTGCCACGTCGTAATGGCATTGAACTTAAGAACAATTCCGGCAAAACCGGTGTTCTCCAGGTTACACAAGCAGCAAGCTCCCTTGCTCCGGAATGATGATTATTGTCGATGAACTCAGAATCAATACAAATAAGAAAGAATATCCAAACAAAAGAATACAAGTATTCTCTGTTTCTCAGTAAATCCTCTGTATCTCGGTATATTTTCCATCTCTATCTTCTACAATTCTATTATTATTTATATAATAGAATATGTAGATAAATATTTCTCAACTTTCAACCCCACTTCCCCAATAAAATAGAGAAAGTAGTTTTAATGGAAGAAAATATCTATTGAATTTTTATTATGTATTTAGCATAATAATAAAAGTAATAAACCTTTTAAATATTGTTATATTTTATACAACAATTACTTCAGTTTTATTCTAAACATGATTGTATGTTTATCGATTTCCTTGTACTGTCAATTTAATCGCGTCGGATTCGGTGGTCCTTCGTTTCTCAAATTTTTCGTCGATGATATCTGGAAATGCTATGATTCTTATTTTTCGATTGAATTTTGGCAGGGTTTCGTATTTTTAGGGAAACTTCTAATATTTGATGTTTTTTTACAATTTTTTTCTCAAAAATTTTATGATGGTGAACAATTATGATTCAAGATGGTAACATCGATTCATGTACATTATAATTTTTAGCAAAAACAATCCTCAAAATTTAATGTGTATGATACAATTGTCTCCAGAATATGAGATCCTCGGCAAAAATCAAATTTTGGAATTAGTTTTGTCACAGAGATATGATTTTTCAAATGTTGCAAATTCGTAGGATCAATTTGCTAAAACCTTAATAGTTTATGGACTAAATATACAATTACAAACTATGTAATTAAATTTTCCAAAACTACGAAAGTTTCGGGGCCATTTTCTCATATTTTTATGCTAATATCTTGGATTGATTTCCAGTTGGGATTCACTTATTTTTATTTATTTTTTATCTTGTTTGTGTACAAGAGAAGTTGAATATTAGTTTGCAAATGTTCTCATATTGAAAAACATGAAAATCTCAGGGTAACACAAATAAATAGCTGTGAATTTGCTTATCTAAAATCCTTTCTTCCCATGAGATGTGAATGAAGGAGCCTTTTATCTCAGCTTTTGTCAAAATATTGATTCCTGCGTTTGTATAATTACTCATTTGGATTGGCTTGCTGCTGCATCTGCTAAAAAAAATATGTCCCAAGATTGTGAGATATCGTCAGCCTCCTGCATTTCCCACAATCATTTTAATTGATCAAGTATTTTAAATGTGTAGTTTTCTCTTTTAATCTCGTTCGTTCATGTTCCTTTCATAATTTCGGTTATATTTTATAATACCAACATGGTATCGAAACTGGTTCAATTCATTTGTGATGAGACCCTCGGAACCCGGTACCCCGAACCTGATCAGGACCAAGCTTAGCCAGGACAGCTCAAATGATATAAGCCGAACTTGGAGGCCCAGATCCAACTCACGTGAATGGACGGCTCAGCCAGGCCAGTCGGGCCCGACCGCTCGCTCTCAACGATCGGTCCTAATCGATTGAGTCATGCTTTCTCCCCCTCCTCATGACCGATCGGTCCACATCTCACAGGCTATGCTTCGGACCATCCACATTCCTCAACATGCGACGACAACATCTGACAATCCTGTTAGAGGCAGGTCCGGCGGAGTCATATGAGCCTCCCTTAGTCTGGAGATAGCCGGCTAGTAGCGCCGAAAGGCCTAGCGTCGTGCAGCCCTATGAAGTCATGCCAGGCGGCTGTCTCGCCTGACACGAGCCGACCTAGCCGCAGAAGACAAGCACAAAACGACACCTTACTGTTCACGCAACACAGTAGGTGTATAAAAAGGACACTTCGGAAGCAAAAAAGATGATCCTCTTTTGATTCTCCTTGCTAGCTTCTTACTTGTGTTAGGAATGGAGGTCGGGTGATAGTCGAAGGGCTCGATGGTGAAAAACCGACCCGGGGAAACCTAACATGAAGCGGTGATGTTGATCGACTTGATGGATCTCGGATCTATTAAGGATATCGATCGGACGATTGTGATGAGTCTATTTGATAGAGGTCGGATTAGACTTGGATCGGGATTCGAGAATATTGAGGGGAAATATCTTTCCTTAATTGACGCATTAAATATATGGAAGAAGATATGAAGATATATTCTGGAGATATATATGGAAAAATATATGCAAATATATCTTGTTATATATATATGAAAGATGCGGTCAAAGATATGGAAATAGAATATTGTAGAATATTTCCTAGATTAGATCCTAGTTGGACTCTATAAATAGATGTCTCATTAAGACAATTGTAATCAATCAATTATATTCTTCTTGTGATAGTGAGTTCAGGCCGAGGTTTTTCGGTCACGTAGTTTTTTCCCGGTTTTGGGTTTCCACGGTAAATCTTGTGTCTTTTACATTTCTTCATTTACATTCGGTTCTCATCACATTAATTCGATCCAACCCCGGATAACGGAAATTCTTTTCTTCTCCGGGAAGGAGGGAATTTTCCCAACAATTGGTGGTGGCTGTGGGGTTGTCCCGTGGGGTAGGTTGTAACGGATCGTGGCGATGGGGGAATACCGAGTTATCTCGAAGATGTTTGATGGCGACGACTATCGGTATTGGAAGATGCAGATTGAAGGAACTCTACGACGCATGATCTCGGAGCGGCTCTGAAGAAGGATAAACCGAAAGAGATGGAGGATGCCGAGTGGTCGAGAATCGACGAAAAGGCTCTCGGGTTCGTGGTGGAGACTTTAACGAGAAACGTTGCCTTTAACGTTTCTGATAAAACCACTACGTACGGGATGATGAAGGCGAGTGAGGATATGTACGCAAAGCCGACATCAACAAATTTAGTGCACCTTGCAAAGAAACTTTACACCTTGAAGATGGCCGAAGGTGGTTCAGTTTCCAAACACTTGAACGAGTTTAATAATCTTGCCGGACAACTTGCATCGATGGAGCACGAAATCAAGGATGATCAATTGGCAGTCCTTTTACTTGGAACATTACCGGACAGTTGGGGGACCACGGTCGACGTGATCAGTAGCCAACCGGGTAAGTTAAAGTTTATCGACGTGCGGGATCGGTTGATCAGTGAGGAAGTGCGGAGATCCAGTCGGGAATGCAATGACCCTGCTGCTTTGGCAACAGAGTCTGGTCGGTATAATAACCGATGGGGCAAGGGAGGACGTGATGGCGATGACGATCGGGATGATCGGTCAAAGGGAAAGACTCGGGTGAAGTCTAAGTCACGTGGCGAACCGGAGTGTTGGAATTGCGGAAAGAGGGGGCACTTGAAGCGAGAGTGCAAGGAGAAAAGAAGGGATGTATCGGCGTCGGTTGCCGAGACGGACGATGTACTAGTCGTGTGCATTGAGAGTCCGATTGAGTCATGGGTATTTGACTCGGGAGCATCATTTCACATTTCATCCGATAAAAGTATATTCGTTAATTTTGCGGGCGGAAATCATGGAAAAGTCTACTTGGCGGACGGGAAGGCGCTGAGAATTACAGGTCGGGGAGACATACCGATCACATCTAACGGTCACAGTTGGTTGTTAGAGGATGTAATGTATATTCCCGGTCTTAAGAAGAATTTGATTTCGATGGGCCAGCTTGACGCAAAGGGGTATCGAACGACTTTTGGAGGCGGATGTTGCAAAGTGTCGAAGGGATCGATGATCGTGGCTAGGGGAGTTAAGTCTGGAAGTGTGTATGTGGGGGTCGGATCCATAGCGGATCGACCGGGTATCACAAAACGCAAGACTAAACGAGGACATGTTCGAAATCGACACAAGGGTGAAGATGCGGTAAAACCGGCATTGTCGAGTGGGAGTGGAACACCGGTAAAGGTGGATCGGTCGGAGAGGCCTTCGGGAAAATCAATCGATGAGGAGATCGGTGATAGCAAGGTTGATCGGTCGGAAACGGATCCGGGTATGGTCGATCAGACGGCAGATCGGAATACAGGGGAATCGTTAGCTTCTGCGGTTAGGCAATGGAGGGCGAGGAAAGCTTCCGAGGAGTGGGAGTTTGCCCTGAAGGACGAGAAAGTGTCCTTGGAGGCCAAGACTTCGGTTTTGGGGAAGTTGACAGGTTTTGTCACTTCGGTTAAGTTAGGGCTGGGGCATGCCCTAACTTGGTTCACCAGGTGATTTGGCGAACGGGGACTTTCGAGGGTGGACACTTACCTCGAAAGTCGGAGGCGAGAGTTGTTCAACTCTCAAAGGGCATCGTGTCGGTGCATAAGTGTTGGGCGGACTACTTAAGAAGAATAAAAGATCACCCAACTCCAAGTGGGAGATTGTTAGGAATGGAGGTCGGGTGATAGTCGAAGGGCTCGATGGTGAAAGACCGACCCGGGGAAACCTAACATGAAGCGGTGATGTTGATCGACTTGATGGATCTCGGATCTATTAAGGATATCGATCGGACGATTGTGATGAGTCTATTTGATAGAGGTCGGATTAGACTTGGATCGGGATTCGAGAGTATCGAGGGGAAATATCTTTCCTTAATTGACGCATTAAATATATGGAATAAAGATATTGAGATATATCTTATTGGTTATATATATATGGAAGAAGATATGAAGATATATTCTGTTGGCGATATATATGGAAGAAGATATGAAGATATATTCTGGAGATATATATGGAAGAATATATGCAAATATATCTTGTTATATATATATGGAAGATGCGGTCAAAGATATGGAAAGAGAATATTGTAGAATATTCGGTAGAATATTTCCTAGATTAGATCCTAGTTGGACTCTATAAATAGAGGTCTCATGAAGACAATTGTAATCAATCAATTCTATTCTTCTTGTGATAGTGAGTTCAGGCCGAGGTTTTTCGGTCACGTGGTTTTTTCCCGGTTTTGGGTTTCCACGGTAAATCTTGTGTCTTTTACATTTCTTCATTTACATTCGGTTCTCATCGCATTAATTCGATCCGACCCCGGATAACGGGCGACCCCGGATAACGGGAATTCTTTTCTTCTCCGGGAAGGAGGGAATTTTCCCAACAATTGGTGGTGGCTGTGGGGTTGTCCCGTGGGGTAGGTTGTGACGGATCGTGGCGATGGGGGAATACCGAGTTATCTCGAAGATGTTTGATGGCGACGACTATCGGTATTGGAAGATGCAGATTGAAGGAACTCTACGACGGCATGATCTCGGAGCGGCTCTGAAGAAGGATAAACCGAAAGAGATGGAGGATGCCGAGTGGTCGAGAATCGACGAAAAGGCTCTCGGGTTCGTGGTGGAGACTTTAACGAGAAACGTTGCCTTTAACGTTTCCGATAAAACCACTACGTACGGGATGATGAAGGCGATTGAGGATATGTACGCAAAGCCGACATCAACAAATTTAGTGCACCTTGCAAAGAAACTTTACACCTTGAAGATGGCCGAAGGTGGTTCAGTTTCCAAACACTTGAACGAGTTTAATAATCTTGCCGGACAACTTGCATCGATGGAGCACGAAATCAAGGATGATCAATTGGCAGTCCTTTTACTTGGAACATTACCGGACAGTTGGGGGACCACGGTCGACGTGATCAGTAGCCAACCGGGTAAGTTAAAGTTTATCGACGTGCGGGATCGGTTGATCAGTGAGGAAGTGCGGAGATCCAGTCGGGAATGCAATGACCCTGCTGCTTTGGCAACAGAGTCTGGTCGGTATAATAACCGATGGGGCAAGGGAGGACGTGATGGCGATGACGATCGGGATGATCGGTCAAAGGGAAAGACTCGGGTGAAGTCTAAGTCACGTGGCGAACCGGAGTGTTGGAATTGCGGAAAGAGGGGGCACTTGAAGCGAGAGTGCAAGGAGAAAAGAAGGGATGTATCGGCGTCGGTTGCCGAGACGGACGATGTACTAGTCGTGTGCATTGAGAGTCCGATTGAGTCATGGGTATTTGACTCGGGAGCATCATTTCACATTTCATCCGATAAAAGTATATTCGTTAATTTTGCGGGCGGAAATCATGGAAAAGTCTACTTGGCGGACGGGAAGGCGCTGAGAATTACAGGTCGGGGAGACATACCGATCACATCTAACGGTCACAGTTGGTTGTTAGAGGATGTAATGTATATTCCCGGTCTTAAGAAGAATTTGATTTCGATGGGCCAGCTTGACGCAAAGGGGTATCGAACGACTTTTGGAGGCGGATGTTGCAAAGTGTCGAAGGGATCGATGATCGTGGCTAGGGGAGTTAAGTCTGGAAGTGTGTATGTGGGGGTCGGATCCATAGCGGATCGACCGGGTATCACAAAACGCAAGACTAAACGAGGACATGTTCGAAATCGACACAAGGGTGAAGATGCGGTAAAACCGGCATTGTCGAGTGGGAGTGGAACACCGGTAAAGGTGGATCGGTCGGAGAGGCCTTCGGGAAAATCAATCGATGAGGAGATCGGTGATAGCAAGGTTGATCGGTCGGAAACGGATCCGGGTATGGTCGATCAGACGGCAGATCGGAATACAGGGGAATCGTTAGCTTCTGCGGTTAGGCAATGGAGGGCGAGGAAAGCTTCCGAGGAGTGGGAGTTTGCCCTGAAGGACGAGAAAGTGTCCTTGGAGGCCA
>RWGZ01001521.1:77716-87774 GCA_009725065.1 Utricularia reniformis
AGGAAGCGACGCGATGAAGATGAACGGGCTAAAGCTGGAGCTTCTACTAGTAATAGCAGCCCAATCATCAACAATAATGCTATGGTGATTTGGATTATTTGAAAATTTTAGATCATGAGATTCCTCTTTGAATGAAATCTGCTAGAATCCAGATTTAAATGTGGAGTTTGAAATTACCTCATATTTGTCGCAAAACAAGCATATTTTAGTGATTTCTTCTCTGTAATTCATGTTTACGATTTTACAGAGTGATGGTGATATTAAGAGGCTAAAAGCACATGAAGAAGAAGAAGAAGGGAACAGAAATGCATCCAAGGGAGTTGAGGAACAATCTGAGCCTACAAAGCAAGACTACATCCATGTTCGAGCAAGAAGGGGCCAAGCTACTGACAGTCATAGTTTGGCAGAAAGGGTAAATCCCTAGATTCTTTTATTTACCCATTCGAAAATCAAGATTATGAAGTTCTTTTGCTTCAAATTGCAGGCTAGAAGAGAAAAGATCAGCGAGAGAATGAGAATTTTACAGGATCTAGTACCTGGTTGTAACAAAGTTAGTTTACTTTGTATCGTGGGAACATATTTTGATCAGAAATCTTTGAGAAATTGTAATGTTTTGCTTGATTTCAGGTGATTGGCAAAGCATTAGTGCTTGATGAAATCATAAACTATATTCAATCATTACAACGCCAAGTGGAGGTGTGATCTTGTTCATGTAAATATACTGTTGAAATTTTGTGATATTGTCCACCTCGTTCGTAGAAGTAGAAAATTCTAGTTTATAAAGGATGTGATATGATGAGTAATTGGCTTGGTCTAATTTTTTCAATGTGATTCACTCTTCTTATGAACTCGACACTCTTACGACCCATTGAATTCTGAATTTCTACATAGTATCGGAGCTCAAGAATGGGTTTTGAGCTGGTCCGTACCGATTTAGACAAAAAAAAATCTGGTAGAAAAGCGTATAGAACTTAGGAGACAAAGTAGATCGACTTATGATTCGAGTACTATCAAGTCTATTGAATCAAGTTTATACGAAGTGTAATATTTTGGGTAATTGATTTGACTTAGTTTTTTTAATGTGATTCACTTCTCTTATGAACTTTACACTTTTCCGGTCCATTGAATTTTGAATTTCTAGATATAATGCTTTTATCCATCATTCAACAAAACTTTACTGTTGTTGCAGTTTCTGTCAATGAAGCTTGAGGCAGTCAGCGCTAGAGTCAACCTTGAAGGATATCTCCCTAAAGATGTAAGTTTTAAAACCAGCCGAAATGTTTCGATCTGTATTAAAACATTGATTCAACTATTTCCTATCGATTTTCGATGTTGTCAGCAAACATTCGATCCTCCTAGCGGGGTTGCATTCGGTTTACAAAGTAGTCGTGATTATGGGAGGGGATCATCAACAGAATGGTTACATATGCAGATTGGTAGAGGATGTGAATAAAGTGTCCTGAATATTGAATCATCTACTGAATTTGGAACTAGTTTTATGGTTCTCTAAATAATTTATAATCTCCATCTTTTAGTTTATGAAGTGTAAGTGAGTAATTTATATGCTTCTTCACATTTGAATATATGTGTATTAAGGATACATTGATGATTCCATTGTATAGAATAACGAGACAATGATGTATTTAGATCTAATTTTTCATAGTTTTGATAAATTTGATCTATAAAATTTGCAAAAAGAATATTTAATCGCTAAACTTTATGTTTTTGGAAAATATGATCCTTCAAGTTTGCAACATTGTTAAATTATATCCCAAATGGTAAAATCAATCCCAAAATTTGAGAACTTGAAGGAATAAATTTATCGAAATCTTAAAATTTGAGGAATGATTTGCTAAAACTTACAAAGTCTGGGACCGTTTATGTTATTTTCATATTTTGGATTTCTCATAAGTCATAACGTTCTATAGATAATAATTGTCAAAATCATGAAATTATTTAAACCAAATTTGCATCTCCCCTTAAAATAACAATAGGATCATTCCAATAAATAAATAAACAAAGAAAAAAATATATATATAAGGCTTATGCAAAATCAAAAGATATTTGACGTCTTTCATTGAGTTTTATCATACACATTCGGAACATTATATTATTTTTTCCAATTGTGATTGACCCTATATATGCATATATCTATAATGCTTATACATAATTTAATGAGAAAATTATGTAATTGGCTCATAATGTTTAAAATAGTGTAAAGGTGATGCCCCCAAAGTTTGTAAATTACGTGAGAAGCCCCCGAAATTTCAAAACCGTTCAAAAATGATCCTCGAGTGAATAATAGCGGTTTTTGTCTTTTTCGTATAAGTAGTTTTGATAATTTATGTGTTATTTTTAAAATTTTCAAAGTTTGGAGACATAGTTATAACATATTTTCAAGGTTAATAAATCAAATATAAACTTTGGGGACGTTTAAAATATCAACGAGTATAAGGGTCAAATATAAACAGTTTTGGATGTTCGAGGGCCAACCACGCAATTCTTAAACTTTGAGAGCACAATATTTACAACATTTAAAAGTTTAGGGGTCAACCGTGCATATTATAACAACTTCGGAGGTTTCATATGCAATTTACAAACTTTAGGGACACAACTTCTACAATATTATAAAGTTTATGGACCAATTATAAATTTATTGTCATTCTTCAAGTAATGAATCAATTTTTGTGTTTGGCAACGGAAGTTGTAGAAAAATGTATTCAAATATTTTGATTAAGATATCCAGAAACAGAAACATGAAAAATTATTAAATTATTGTTTACTGGGCTTTAAGGCCCAAGTATAATCTGTCTGCCACGTGTACAGTGAGTTTTGGTTTGACCCGGCGTCGGGCGAGAAATTTCTCTATAGAATTTCATTTATTATGGGAAAATGATAGGGAGCCGCATTTCTTGATTTCGTTTGTGGTTCCACGAATTGTTATCGGCTTTTCCTACACAGATCTACGTTCAATGCATTTATTTGATTCGATTATGTCCTGTTTTGGTATTTGAATTCCCGAATCTTGATGGATGAGCATATTAAAAATCATCTATGGGACACAGGGTTTCGGCAAAATGGAAACGAAGCACGAGAATAAGAAAATCGTGAGATATGAATATACCCCAGTTTTCCGTGTTTGCTGATAAATCTAGATTTCAGGTGGTAGGACTGTTGATAGTTTTCGTATTTGCTGCTATTTAATTGTGAATCTTGAATCGGATATTTAGATCGAGACTGAAAGTTTGGGGGATCTTGATTTTGTTATTAAAAAATGCCGGGGGTCGGGGATTTGGATAGGCAAATAGAGCATTTGATGGAGTGCAAGCCGTTGTCGGAGGCGGAGGTGAAGATTTTGTGCGATCAAGCGCAGGCTATTTTAGTTGAAGAATGGAATGTGCAGCCTGTGAAATGCCCGGTTACTGTTTGTGGAGATATTCATGGCCAATTTTACGATCTGATTGAGCTTTTTCGTATTGGGGGAAATGCTCCAGACACAAATTATCTATTCATGGGAGATTACGTTGGTGAGTCTTTTAAATTTGGGAGAATTTGTGTCTTCTAAGTTTATTTATTCTGATGCAAACTTTAGGGTTTTTTTCAGTAGTTTATTATATTCTGTTAAGTTTTATGTTTTTAAGATGCTGGCACGATGGCACCTAAAGATAGATGAATCTTTGATGTTCTACTTGTTGCCAAGATCTCATTTTTGTATTTATGGTTTTTTTCTTTGTGCTTATACCAAAGTTCATTTCCACGACCCTATGATTATCGAATTTAGATACGGATGATACCTGACTGCTCCTTGTTGTATATTGCTGCCTAAAAATTGTTCAAATGGGTTTTTCATTAATCATCTGTGCAGTGTGGTCACCAAATATTAAATTTGCTACGATGAAATTTTGCATTTGACATGCACTTTATGTAATCAAGTTTTCACCGATGTAGATCGTGGGTACTATTCAGTGGAGACTGTGTCACTTTTAGTGGCATTGAAAGTTCGGTACAGGTATAGAATCACTATCCTTCGGGGTAACCATGAAAGTCGGCAAATCACTCAAGTGTGAGATATCTCTACTTTCTTTTGCATGTTTCATTAAATGTTCAAGACTCTTTCCATTTTTGCCTATTTCACGCACTTTTTCTGACATTATTGACTGCAGGTACGGCTTTTATGATGAATGCTTGAGAAAGTATGGGAATGCCAATGTGTGGAAGTATTTCACTGATCTTTTTGATTATTTGCCCTTGACGGCTCTTATTGAGAGTCAGGTTCAGACAATGAATGCTTTTTATACTACAATGTAAACATGTTTTTATATTTAACTTTTCATATGGTTTTTACTTATGATGTGTTTGTAGATTTTCTGTCTGCATGGAGGCCTTTCACCATCACTTGATACCTTAGACAATATTCGAGCTCTGGATCGTATTCAGGAGGTAATGAACAATCTTCGGATCTTATACTTTAGCATGCTTATAATTTCTTATGCACATTGGCCTATTGGAGTAGTTTGAGTTTGTCATTTCAATTAAAGCCCTTCATAGAAATGTGTTTTCACTTTCGACTGTTAGGTTCCCCATGAAGGGCCGATGTGCGACCTCTTGTGGTCCGATCCAGATGATCGTTGCGGTTGGGGCATATCGCCCCGTGGGGCTGGCTATACTTTTGGACAAGACATAGCAGCTCAGTTCAATCATACGAATGGGCTCACTCTAATTTCAAGAGCTCATCAGCTAGTCATGGAGGGCTTCAACTGGTGTCAGGTCAGTTTATACCACACACTGTTATGTTTCTTTCCATCATGCATATCAGCTCAATACTGTTTGATCTTCCACACACTGTAGGACAAGAATGTTGTGACCGTGTTTAGTGCTCCGAACTATTGCTACCGCTGCGGAAACATGGCTGCAATCCTGGAAATCGGAGAGAACATGGATCAAAATTTCCTTCAGTTTGATCCAGCTCCTCGGCAGATCGAGCCTGACACAACTCGCAAAACCCCGGATTATTTTTTGTGAGTCTTAGTGTAGCAAGCAGCAAATGATTGCCGTTATTGTGGTGCTGTTTGTAGTTGCCAGCCATTAGAAAGGAAAGAGTAATGTTATATGATTTAAGGGTAACTGCTACTGAATCTATCATTATCATTCTTTGGTCTGGAATTATCTTGATTGCTATGTGATCTCATCCTTTTTTTCTTGATTGCCGTGGAGCCATACGCCTGTCTATTTGTATATTCATATCCCAATGAAGTTTCTTGTGATCACGTTTATTGATGAAAAGTTTGTGAGCAAGATTCCATTTGCAGGGAAAAGCTGAATCTATTACCCTTTTGGATTCTCATATCTTGAGAAGAGATAGTAGATAGATTGATTCCATTATACATGTAAATTAAGACTCACTTTTCTATCAGGATTTCACCTTTTACCCAATTGTCTCGGTCCCCACGATTTCGCAGGTACAAATTTCCACCGCTCAGTTTATTATTACTCGATTGGCATTGCACTTTCACCCTTTCTCTTCTTCTACTTTCTAGTGGGCCTTCTCAATCACCTCCATATTCTCATGATTCATTAATTGTCTAGCTATCTATTATTCTCTCTTTGGAGTTGGACTTTCAAGTATAAGGGTGTTGTTTATGCTAACCCATATGCTGTTTTCTTCATTTCATAAAGTGCAGATGCATTCGGTAAGGTAACAGGGGAGCATCAGTTGAAGAACTTAGCTTTTAGTGATTTCTTTTCAACGTGCACTCTCTATATTCTTCATTTACCAAGTGAGATAATGATTTGATTTGACGTTAGGAAAGTGATGTTGTTGAAGATGGATGATTTAGGGAAGAAAACATTAATGCACATGGGTTTGTTTAACTGTCTGCTTTTCATTTTCTTATTTTTGTCTGCATCTCGATAGCGTTTTTGTCTTGATAAGTTTTGGGGTTTATTTATAGTTAATCTTCATGGGTTTGAGTTAACTTAGGACAACTACTTTCCATAAATATATGCAGTTGAAGAAGTCACAGCGTTTCTCTCATTACTGTAGTTAATGGATTTAAGATCTTGCTTTGCTTACTCGTTGGTTACCATGCTTGCCCTATCTCTGCTCTGTAAATTTGTTGCAGGTTGCAGGGAAAGCTAAGATCTTGATTCTTTTTGAAAGATGGATCACTCTGTGAGATCTGATACAAGGTTAGAAATGTCGGTTTCATTTGGTAGATTTGAAAATGATGCGCTTTCTTGGGAAAAATGGTCATCTTTCTCTCCGAATAAGTATCTTGATGAAGTTGGAAGTTTATCGACTCCTGGATCAGTAGCCCAGAAAAAGGCATACTTTGAAGCTCACTACAAGAAGATTGCAGCTCAAAAAGCAGAGGCGTTAGAGCAGGAAAAGGCTATGAGCCCCGATACTCAAAATACAGAAGCTTTTGCTGAAAATTCATCCGAGATCTATAGTGAATCAGGAAGCTCGAATGGTACAAAGTTAATTGAAGAAAAAGTTGAGCAATTTTGTTTCAGTATTTCCCCTTATGAAGGTGTTAATAAAGAGAAGGAAGATGATGGTAAAGCCATGCTTTCTGGAGAGTTTGAAGCCGGTTTATGCAAGACTCCATTGTTGGATTCAATAACCTTCAAAGACGAAAGAGGGAAATGTGTCTCTGTGGCTGAGGGAGCTCTGGATGAGGTGAGTTCTGATGTGCATCTCTTGATGACCGATGCTGAATCGAATACGATAGACTCTCGTGGAGAGCGCTCGCAGAGTAGTGCTGCGCTAGAGAAACTTGATCCAATGAAAAGGGAAAACATTGATTCGAACAACGGTGGAAATGTTGCTCAAAAGGTAAAAATGGAAACAAGCAAAATATCTTCATCTTATCTGTTTTATCTATTTGTGATTTGCATTTGATTTAAAGGTTTCTCAGAGTAAAAGAAGTTTACCTGGTGCGAAGAAGAAAGTCGCATCACCGGCAATTAAGCAAGTGGAAGCTGCAATATCTGCTCCTCAATCCATGAAGAAGAAGTGTGGAGCATCACAGTTAAAAAATAAGAATGTTCCTGTTGTTGATAATAGAAGAAGACTAGCTCCTACATCCTTACACATGTCACTTAATTCGGGTTCTGCAAAGTCCTGGAATGATCCTTCTTTAACATTGAAGAAATCGTTGATAATGGAGAAATTAGGGGATAAAGATATTGTAAGACGAGCTTTCAAAACGTTCCATAAGAGGGATAATGCCTCATCCTCAGCTCAGAAACCAAGTCCAGTAAAGCATGTTAGTCGTTCAGTTTTTCAAAATTTCGTTAGTTTCCAGGATTATTGATTCTCATACTAACTAGATAATTGCAGGAATCATCATCTACTTCCATCAAACCAAAGATACCCGTCCCCCGTACACCTCTAAAGGGGAATGAAAGGTGCATCTCTTTTTCTCATACTTTCAAAGTCAGGAGGTTACTTTGTCTTTACTGTTATGTGCATGAAGGCATTCTTCTATGTGTAATTTGTGCATTTTTTTACGGGTAGGAATGAGCTCTATGTTTGATGCACTTACTGATTTCTGTGCTAAATGTTTGGTATAAATTTTAGGCTTAGTACATCTATACAGAATTCTGAAAAAAAGACTACACCAAGGTGTTCATCTGGAACAAGATCAAATCCTCTGCCTTCAGGGTTAGATTTCTCTATTCCCTGGTGGTGATTTTAAAATGCTTTTGGTGTTGATCTGTGTGCATAACTTAAACGCAGATCGCGTAATATGCTTACGCTTGATAAGAAATATGCTACCGCATTCTCACATCATACTTTGATGAATAACGAAAAAGCCGAAAAGCGGAAAGAGGTATGTATTTTTGCAGCTGTTAAGACCTTGTGCCTATGTTGCTTTCATATTCTAGTCCATTTTTACTTGTGTTAACTGAAGAAATTGTGGCAGTTTATTAAGAAATTGGAAGCAAACTCAATTGCCAGAGCAGCAGAAAGAACATCCAAGGCAAACTGCTCCTGATGATTATAAATGAGAAGCTTCATCTTTCCACCTCAAAATGGTAATAAATCTTTACAAGAAGAGCCTTAAGGCAACAAGAAGCTCCTATGCTAATAACACGGTCTTGTTTCGTTACAAACTTTCCGATCCACTATGCGTTATAATCTGATTGTATTGAAAACTTAGCTTATGGCAGATTGGAGAGAACTGAAGAGAAGTATGATGTTTATCAATCAATGTAACTGAATGAATATTACACTTGGGAGAATGAATCAAACAAACAATAACAGATTTAGCTATTTCTCTTTTTCCCTTAAATCTATACAAAAACTCATCTTCTTTCTTATGCAGGTCAACTTACCTGTATATTATCTGTGTCGCTGGTGATGCTGTTAGAATTATCAGACATGAAATTCGCTGGAAGTTTTGGAAACTTAAAGACCCTTAGAGAAGTTGAATCTGCTCCGGGTTTTCTCTGCTGCACAATTCTGGTAACCTCAACACAAGCCTGATCAACCATTGTTAAGAAATCCCTTGCGATCACAAAGATCAAAGAGGGATTTGTTCCATTGTTTCTTAATGTTCCAGCGTAGTAATATTCTGTAGTTTCTTTCAAAGCATCATTTACCCTGATTTCCTCTTCTTTAATCATGTTCATCTCAACTTCAGCTGTTTCAAAAAAAACCTTCATTTTCTGTACAAATCCTCCTTCACGTCCACATTGTGTCACCATTTCTTTTACTTGAGACATCTGAGATGTTAATGTTGATATTGTCTGAAAAAGTGCACGTTGGTCCAAACCTACTGCTTTTTTTACATTAGGGAATTCTGCACTTAAACCACCTACAATTGGCAAGCCAAGTATCATGTATTCTCTTTCAGGATCATCATTCTGCAATGAAGAATCAGATATGTTACTGCTCAAGCTATTCGTTCTTTTTAAACTCAGGTTTTTGTTCAACAAGCAACGTTTCCCTTCAGCACGAATAATCTCTTGGACAGCAAAATGAAGAAGAGTTGTCTCTCCATCTAAGCTTTTAACATCAGATAACTTTCTCAAAGCCGTCATGTTAAAACCCCCCGATGTCGTCGAGCTTAATCTGTTACCGGACTTGAGAACTGCTTCCACAAGCTTCAAGAACACCCCACGGTTTCTTAGTTCATTACAGGCTGACTCAATGATCAGTAAGGATTCCATGATTTGTGAAACCTTTGACTCAAATGTTGTCCTAAAAGACATAACCTTGAGACGAGTGAAGGCAGAAGGCACTGTCCTGATGAGATAATAAAGAAATGACTCAGCTTCTGTAAGTCTTGTGGGATCACCATTAAATGCAAGAAATCGAGATGTTTCTTCTTCATTTGGAGCAATTTTGATAAGCTTTTCGATTGTCTCTGTGTTCAATCTTTGTCCTTGAATCAATGCATCAATTATTTCTTTACGTGTAATGCCTAGAGACTTTATCAAAAGTGCATTCTCATGAGATTTAGCTTGATCAAATGTGAAAATCTGAGAAGATGGGGATTTTCTCTTCATCGCCATTGATCCAAATAAAGCTTCCATCATATTCCCCTCGAATCTGCAGAGATCAAACAAGATTAAAAAATGAAGTTTTCATATCAAATATTAGAGTTTGACTGAGTTATTACTTGACAGAGTCCTTTTCAATCTTGCCCCGCTCCATGGAGTGATCGGAATCTGGAGATTTAGACATTGCCGGTGAAACGCCGGCCTTGTGCGGCGGTGGAGGAACTGGTCCAGCCGCAGAATTTTTGGACCAAATAAGGCTCTCGGAAGTAGAAGACTCCCCACGGAGCAAAGGGGTTTCTTGTAATGGCTGCGATTTCCTTTTCTCTTTACTAACAGCAGGTTCCGTTACTTTGTTGTCTTCTTCCTGAACCTGTTTCTTAAAGCTTATACTGCTCGATTTCACCTTCTTCAAATACAACACATCCAAGCCATTCTCATCAACAATAACGCCCTTCAAATTTTCATTCACACGAAGAAACCCATTGCTCACAGGCAAAACCCCTCCAACTTTGTTATTCCCACGTTTCGAAAACCGTAGAATAAAA
>RWGZ01001522.1:23085-72338 GCA_009725065.1 Utricularia reniformis
TCAAAGCTTTCAGCCTCCATGACCTCCCTCATCAGCTGGTCATAATAATCAGAGGAAATCTCCGGAAGGCGGGAGTATAAAGTAGCCGAAGGCCCAGCTTCAGTCGGGATGTCCTCAGCGTAGCATTCAGCAGCCAAGTCCTCAGAAAGAAATTGTTCCATAGGGCCGAAAGGATCAGTACTAGTATCCCTTTTTTGAAGGAAGGAATCCTCCGCGAAACTGCCGGTTAGAGTGGGATTGANTTGGGCGCTAGTTGACGCCTGTGATTAATGGGTGCTACTCTAGACCCCGAAGTTGAGATTGGTATCGTATGGTCATTAAGTTCAGTGAAGGGACATCTGTTTTCTCCATTGTCCTAAAAACCAACAAAGCCGGGACGTTGGATCCGCCTGTGCGAGAGTGAAAAATTTACGTCAGTCTAAGGATTGTACCCTGAACCTGACGCTACTTTCGCACAGACGGTGAAGGCTCTCCCTGGCGCGAGGTACCCGATCTATTCAGGTGAGAGTGAAAAATTTACGTTAGTCTAAGGATTGTACCCTGAACCTGACGCTACTTTCGCACAGACGGTGAAGGCTCTCCCTGGCGCGAGGTACCCGATCTATTCAGGTGAGAGTGAAAAATTTACGTTAGTCTAAGGATTGTACCCTGAACCTGACGCTACTTTCACCTGGATCGTGAAGGTTCCCTATGTTTATTTTTGGAGGAAGTTGGGACAAGTCGGTCTAAATAAGAGGTGTTGGGCGCTTGGCAAAGCCCAACATCGGGTTTTCTGGAATTTAATTTGTTATCGGTATTTTCATTTGTGATCAAGATGTCATGAGCTCGATCAACTTTTGATGCCAAATACTTACGAGTAATGGCCCTGATTATTGTTAAGGACTATCAACTTACCTTGAGAGAAATTGGACTACCGTTTTGAAGAATCCGAAGAATACTCTGTGATCTGGATATTCATACAGGGGCTATTGAGGTGTTTGATTAACGGGAGGAAAACATATAAAGCAGAGCAGAAACAGTGGCAATTCATATTCAAAAGATAAAAGTCGCGGAAAAACATTAGATTGCGGGAAGCTAAAACTATAAGCCAGGTTAATTCTTGGCCTTCTTCTGGACAAGCTTTAAAGTCTTCCCGCCAGTTGTAGGCCTTTTCTTAGAGGCCTGACTTGCTTCACCAGAAGGTTCAGAGTTCCTCTCTTGAAACTCGCGGAATCCTGCCTCGTTACGCTCTCGAGCCTCCGCGACCATGGCTGGAATAGGATTCCTCGCCGTCTCCTCCTCTTCAAAGCGTTCAACCTCCATGACCTCCCTCATCAGCTGGTCATAATAATCAGAGGAAATCTCCGGAAGGCGGGAATATAAAGTAGCCGAAGGCCCAGTTTCAGTCGGGATATCCTCAGCGTAGCATTCAGCAGCCAAGTCCTCAGAAAAAAATTGTTCCATAGGGCCGAAAGGATCAGTACTAGTATCCCTTTTCTGATGGAAGGAATCCTCTGCGAAACTGCCAGTTAGAGTGGGATTGAGGCGAGCCCTTTCTTCTTTGCTCAATATACGCTGGGAGACTCTTTGTGTATGCTGGGACCCCTTTTTGAAGAAATAATGATTTCCCTTAAGGCCCGCGTAAGAGGTCAAGTTGCGGAATGTCGGGGATTTCACTACGAAGTCCCATGTGAATTTCTTAAGGACCGCTTTCAAGCGCCGAGGCCATTTGGCAAGTTCAGCCTTTAAGTTCATGCATTCGATCGTCTTCTCCTCGGCGATCCTCTCTGCTTTGCGCCGGGCTTCTATCTCCGCATAATTCTTCCCTCTCGCTTCTTCCATTTGCTCCTTGATTAGGGAAATCTCGCTCATTTGTTGTTTAACTGTGTGGCGCTCACTAACCAAATGTTGCGTCAATTCGGAGTATTGTACATGATGATCAGCCCATTGACGCCCCATGGCTGATATGTGAGCACTTTTCTGGACACTGAGGGCCTTCTCATGCTCAGATTTCAACTTGTTTATTTCATTATCGTGTTTCTCCCTTTGGTTACGAATGATCCGATCAGCCGCAGCCCGGGCCTGCTCCCCTTCCAGCCCCTGTTCATCTAAATTCGAGTGGCGTAAGATACAATATTCGCCGATCGCTGCAGCATGAACCAAATCGGTCATCGCTTCCTGAATCTGCAAGTTAAAAATGAAGAATTATGATTTTATTCAGAAGTTGTAAGGTGCATATATTATCGTATTACGTCATGTCCCGCTTTGATCATCGTCGCGGCATCCCGCATCCCTCGACTGTAATCAGAGAAGACTATGTGATCATGCGGTGCGAGGGCGTGGTCGTGGATGTTGTCGCATGTATTCCTCCGCCGCATACGTGCTTACCCGAACCCCCGGAGGAATCCTGTTTTTCAGTCCGTCCTCTAACATCGCATGTGCGGTCTCCACACCATCATCATACCAGGCTTTTACTGACGATCGGGGGATATCACGAATCCTAAAATGGTAAAGAAATACGGCATCCATACCCCGGGTGCGGCGACTCCCCCTTGGGCCCTCGTCTTCCCCCTCTGCTGTAATTCCTTTACCCTTATCATGCCGTGAGGAACGACGGGACCCCGATGAGTGACGGGGCGAGCTAATCTCTTGTTCAATTGGTGGTGAATTTGGAACCGGTCGAAGGGCTTCAATGATTTCATATCCGGAGGCGGGAATCTCCCCTTCTTCAGCAAATCTCTCATCGACATCGCCCTCAACATCAAAACCCCCCATGCATGATCCTCGAAGTGGTGAAGAAAGAGGGAGTGGGGGACTCGTATTCCCGATTGTTTCTGTCGAAAGATCATCTACAGTGTAAGGGTCGCCGAGTATTTTATTTGATCCCCCCGAAGGAATCTCATTGGGGCGCTAGTTGAGGCCCATGATTGTTGGGTGCTCGTTTAGATCCAGAAGTGAGAACAATATTGGATGCTTATTGAGATACGTGAAAAGACATATGCGTGCTCCGCGGCCCTCTAAAGGCCACCTAAGCCAAGGGTATTGGATCTATCTATGCGGGAGTGAAAAATTTACGTCAGTCTAAGGATTGTACCCTGAACCTGACGCTACTTCCGCATAGGCAGTGAAAGGTCTCTCTGGCGCGAGGTAGCAGATCTGTCCAAGTGGGAGTGAAAGATTTACGTCAGTCTAAGGATTGTACCCTGAACCTGACGCTACTTTCACTTGGATTGTGAAGGCTTCCTACGCTTATTTTTGGAGCAGTGCGAGAGAAGTTGATCTAAGTAAGGGGTGTTGGCGCTTGTTAAGGACCAACACCAGGATTTCAGATATTCTCTTTATAGCTTGGTATTTTTGTGGTATTGAAAAATGGCTAAAGGGTATTCTTATTGTATTATGAGATGATTTTCCTAATTTATGATCGGGTATTTTCATTTACGATCAACATGACAAAGTGATGGTCCTATGACTTGGATTTCATAATTTACGATAAGATATTTTCATTTACAACCAAGATGATCAAATGACTGCTTTATGGTGTGGATTTCACTAACTTTTATTTATGATAGGGGACTATGAGTTATGACCCCAACAACAAGAAATATTTTATTATTTATGATAAGAAAATCATATTTACTATATGAGGAATTGTGAAGTCGTTTATACGGGCATATAAGGATTTCTCATATATCAGTCTCTTAAACGATGGTCGGAAACTATCGGAAAATTTTAAGACAACAAATGAAACAAAAAATTATCAAAGAAGTGTTACAAAGTTCATAGAGAGAGATTTTGGATAAGTATACAACCAGGTTCAGTAATAAGAAGAAAAAATTCGCACTCATAATCTTAGAAGTATATATGAAGTTTATGAGATGATAGTATTCATTCATAATATTTAATTATTTAAGATATGCTTATTCACTCATGTTTGGTTGGTTCTAATTAAAGTGAGAGGATTTTTATTTACAAAATCTGATACTACTATTGTTAGTTTATTGCAAAAATATGCTCAAGACAATTTATGATTTGTGTACTCGAATACTTCGACTACACAAATCAGGGGACTTCTGATATCACTATGAGAATTTATTATCTGAGATAGTATCTATTTCTATATAGTTGTTATTGAAGAAGATTATGATATTCAAAAGATCGAGATATTTGATGATTGACTTTGTTATAGCTTTTGTGGTATTCGACCGGGTTACTTATTTAATGAATCTTTATATTCAATTTAGATATTAATGGATCATTATTTATTGGACTTCATTATTGATGGGCCGAGAGACTTATAATTGGGCTGGACTAATCATCTAAATAAACATGGCTAAAGAAAGAAAAAGGGGGGGGATTCTTGACCTAAGAAGGATACTGCTATTCACTTCTTTTTCGCCCGGGAAACCTACGACTACGGCCATCAAAACATGATCTTTTTACTTTGTTTTCTACATCATGTTCTCTTATTGTAAATCTACGAACTTGACGTTTATAGTGGATTCAAAGGCTACGGCCGGGGTGATTTTTTATCCTTTCTTTTACAGAAAGGTTTTCCACCTACAAAAATCGTGTCTTTTTATTTTTATTCACTTATTAAATTTCATTTGATCCCTACCGATAAGAGGGGGTCTAAATTTTGTTATTGCGGATTTTTAGCAGCGATAACAGTTACTATCCTTTATAGCTTTGTTATTGCTGCTAAAAATCTGCAATAACAAAATTTAGACCCCTTTTACGGATAGGGGTCGAACGAAAAAGTAATACGAAAGCAAGAAGTAAAAAGACACAATTTTTGTAGGTAGAAAACCTTTCTGTAAAAGAAAGGATAAAAAACTACCCCGGACGTAGCCTTTGAATCCACTATAAATGCCAAGTTCGTAGATTTAGAATAGGAGAACATGAGGTAGTAAACCAAAGAAAAAAGATGATGTTTTGATGGCCGTAGTCGTAGGTTTCCCGGGCGAAAAAGAAAAGAATAGCGGCCTCCTCCTTAGGTCAAGAATCCAAGCTCCTTTTTCTTTCTTTAGCCATGTTTATATAGATGATTAGTCCAGCCTAATTATAACTCTCTCGGCCCATCAATAATGAAGTCCAATAAATAATGATCCATTAATATCTAAATTAAATATAAAGATTCATTATATAAGTAACCCGGTCGAATACCACAAGAGCTATAACGAAGTCAACCATCAAATATCTCGATCTTTTGAATACCATCATCTTCTTCAATAACGATTATATAGAAATAGATACATTCTCAAATAATAAATTTTCATGGCGATATCAGAAGTCCCCTGATTTGTGTAGTCGAAGTATTCGAGTACACAAATCATAAATTGCCTTGAGAATATTGTTGCAATAAACTCACAATAGTAGTATCAGATTTTGTAAATAAAAATCATCTCATTTTAATTAGAACCAACCAAACATGAGTGAATAAATATATCTTAAATAAATAAATATTATGAATGAATACTATCATCTCAGAAACTTCATATATACTTCTAAGATTATGAGTGCGAATTTTATCTTATGATTACTGAACCTGACAGTATATTTATCCAAAATCTCTCTCTGTGAACTCTGTAACACTTCTTTGATAACTTTTTGTTTCATTTGTTGTCTTAAAATTTTCCGATAGTTTCCGACCGTGGTTTAAGAGACTGATATATGAGAAATCCTTATATGCTCGAATAAACGACTTCACAATTTATCATATAATGATGAGAACTCTAGGACCGGGAACCCTGTGATGGGTGAGGCCCGATAACAGTTGGGCCGATTTAACTAATCAAAACGAATTCTCACAGCCCAATTACACCTTTAAGAAAACCGGCCCGATGTTCAACACGAGGACCGAAGATAACCTTAGTAAAAATAAGCGTTATCTGCCAGCTGGCTCCGTGGTTCGGTCCGAACGGTTACAAAACGGTTACAGGCTCACGCGTTCCACGCTTCGGGCCCTGTCACGTTTATCAAGCCTCGGGCCCGATCACGCAGTCCACGCATCGGTCCCAGCCTCGTTTTACATCCTGCGATAACAACCTCTAACAAANTTTGAAGTTATTCGCAAAAGGTTCTTATCGTGAAATTTTCATGTTGATTCATGATGATGCTAGTCGTTTAGCATGGCTTGAGTCATATCTCAATGACAAAGTTTCTAGAAACTCATCACGTTGCTCCGATGCCACATCACCGAAAAAATGAGTGTTCACTCTATAATCATATGATTTTTGTACTTCTGAAAACAATTGTCGATTTTGAATTTGTACTTGATGTTGGATGTTGAATTTGTGTTTGTTGTTTGAAGTTTTCTTTTTATTATATGTTGGATGTTTTTTTGTTATATGTTATGTTTTCTTTTCAATACATTGAAACAAACTCGCATTTGATATTCAATAGAATGAATAACTTGAAAGAAACACAAATTTCTCGGGATCCGTGAAACAAACACACACTTACTATTCAATACATTTAAACAAACACAATTTCCCGGGATCCGTGAAAGAAACACATATTTACTATTTAATAAATTCAAACAAACACAAATTCCCCGGAATCCGTGAAAGAAACACAAAAATATTTTATAAAATGTAGTTGTCATGGATTGTTTCAAAACATTCTTCCCTATAATGAATTCATCTTCATCTCCTTCCAATCACTGTTCCTCTAGTGAAGAAGAAGAACGATTTTCACGCATTCGCCAAAATTTCCGAAGGACTAACGAGACTATGGCGGGAGTTGCCGCATACCATAATCGATTTATGGTGAAACAACCAATACATGACCGACAAACATGTGGGTGGGCAATGCTTTCGTCGATGTTGAACGGACATGATGTAAGGGTATATAGATCTCTAAGAATGAACACATCCACTTTTTTACACTTCTGTGCCATATTTGTGAATGAATTTGGTTTGGAGAGAAGAAAATATATAAACGTCGAAGAGGAGGTTGCTATGTTTCTTATGATAATAGGAAAAACACAAGGCAACAGAGATATGCAAGAGTTTTTCCAACGAGGAGCGGATACAGTTCACACATCATTTCACAATGTCCTAAAGGCATGTATTAAAATGTCAACAAAATGGGTTACACCGACACAAGATTGCTATGAGGTACATCCTTATATACAGTCAAATTGTAAGTATTATCCATATTTCAAAGATGCAACATGAGCTATTGATCTTGTGTTAAAATATTTGTGGTGTTTTTGATCAGTCAAATTTTTTTTTTTTTTTTTTTTTTTTTTTTTTTTTTTGTTTTTTTTTTGTTTTAAGACACGAGAAATTACGAGGTTGGACCCACAATGTGTGGGCTTACGTCCTCGGGAGAGCGAAGCTCTACCTGGATGTTTCACTATGATAATAATGTCACAATTACAAAATATATCTTCTTTCTGACAAAAGTAAGTAATGTAGTCTCGATCTGGGACAAAAAATGAACTCGATATTGGAAACCGACGCAAAAGTGCAGAAATCACTATTCACTGGAAATATTATCGCGAAAATAGCCCTTTGTGTGGAAATTATCGCGGATTTGAATCCAATAGGAACTGTCGCAGAAAATACTATTCACACTGAAATATTATCGCGAATTTCCAACTTAATAGAAAATTATCGCGGATTTGAACCAAAATCCTTGTCGCAGAAAACACTGTTCACACTGAAATATTATCGCGAATTTCCAACTCAATAGGAAATTATCGCGGATTTGAACCAATATCACTGTCGCAGAAAATACTGTTCACACTCAAATATTATCACGAAAATGGTGTTGCATGTAGAATTATCGCGATTTTGATGGCCTTTGAATATATTGTCGCGAATCTTAGTACTTAGGGAAATTATCGCGAAAATGATACCGAGAGTAACTTTATCGCGAATTTCGAGACTGAAGGTTTTTCAGGATTTCAGATTCCGAGTTTTTCTTCGACTTTGATTCCGATCCCCCTTCCAATGACTAGAGACCCATATTTAAAGAAAATCTGAGCCCATCAACTCACTTGTGGACTCAAGGCCCACTCTTGTACAATCTGGCCTGATTCGACCCAATTTCTACGAAAAAACCCGATCTCACTCCAGATATGAATCGTAATGTCTCCGATTATCCGGGACACTTCTAGATCGACACGCTGCCCGTGAACAGAGGCAAGGCGTACTCCGCATAAGTCAATTCTCACTAAATTCATAAGATATAAGTCTGTCGATGAACATGCGTCGTAACATCTTTTGGGCGCAAGATTACGAAAATACCCCTAAAGCCACTCCGACGCGTAATTATCCGAAAATAGTCGCGTCTCCTCCGGAAACTTCCCATGCGGTCTCCAAGTGCTCAAAACCAATAACAATATATCATATTACTGAAAATACCACAGTTGGCGTACCAATTGGACCTGGGGGTGTCCAAATTACGAAAATACCCCCGACACCATTTCAACCCGAAATATAATTAGAATACCGAAAATACCAGTGGGCGTACCGATTGGACCCGGGGATGTCCAAATTACGAAAATACCAGTGGGCGTACCGATTGGACCCGGGGGTGTCCAAATTACGAAAATACCCCCGACACCATTTCAACCCGAAATATAATTAGAATACCGAAAATACCAGTTGGCGTACCGATTGGACCCGGGGATGTCCAAATTACGAAAATACCCCCGACGCCGTTTCAACCCGAAATAAAATTGGAATACCTTGGGGAACGTGCCAAAAGGTTCCCGGGGTATGTGAATTACTAAAATATCCCCGGGTAATATCAATAATATATATGTAAATTTATTATATAAATATATCATATATATTTGCGAACGTTTTTTATTCCGGTGAAAGATCACAAAATATTTATTATTTATTTGAACAAGGGTTATTTATTCAAGCAATAAATTTGAATGAGAAAATGACATTTCTAATATCTAAACTTTCGTAGTTTGGCAAATTTGATATTTGTAAAGGCATATTTAAAGCTCAAATTTTATGGTGTTCAATAAAATTGATCCTCAAATTTTGATTTTGGTTGAAAATTTAATTGCCAATATTACAAATTTTGGGGAGCAAATATGATATACACACTAATAATACAAAGTAAAGACCAAATTTGCTATTTTTATAATTTATGATCACAATTTCTATAATAATACAACTTTAGGGATCATATTGTTAAAACAATAAAACTATGGAGACATAATTTGTGTCGCCCAAATTTGAATAAAAATTAATGTGAAGTGTTAACGTGAAATTTATGCATATTTAACAAACCTAGAATTAGTTTCCACAATGGTCGCATTAAATTGAAAATATTAGAGGTTTGCAAAAGTATTGGATGATCCTAATATTCGAAGTAACTAATTCATATTCTAATCATTTTTATAGATATTCAAACTGCAAATATTTAATTGGATAATATCGAATATAATTTTCAAAAATGTTGATCCAATCCAATATTTATTAGTATATTATATATATTTTAGAGTTTGATATATGATATTATTATTTTATTTTTCAAAATTTAGAGTTCTAAAATGAGTCTTTTTTGTTAAACAATTTATTTTATATTCTATTTTAATTGTTGATGCACTTCAATATTCATCAATTTAATATTGAAATATTTTTTAAAAATACCTTCAGAATTGATATGAATTAATAACAAATACTATATGAGTAAATTGTGTGTATTTGTTATAGATTTAATATACTTAAGTTGATGAAATCATTGATTATATACGTGTTTTTAATACACTTTAAATGTTAAAAGTTTAAATTTATATAAACTTGAAAATAATGAAGATATCTGTTTATTTTTTATAATTTGTAATACTAATTTTATATGACTAAAGAATATTTTATGNCTCATAAAATTCAAGGTTCGAAGTGTGCGAGTTAATTTCTGTTTGTTCGATAAATTCGGAATCGGACGATGCGTTGGAAGACATTTATATTGCTAATCGTAATGTATCCGATTATCCGGGACACTTCTAGATCGACACATTGCCCGTGAACAGAGGCAAGACATACTTCGCATAAGTCAATTCTCACTAAATTCATAAGATATAAGCCTGTCGATGAACATGCGTCGTAGCATCTTTCGGACGCAAGATTACGAAAATACCCTTGGAGCCACTCCGACTCGTAATTATCCGAAAATAGTCGCGTCTCCTCCGAAAACTTCCCATGCGGCCTCCAGGTGCCCAAATCCAATAACAATATATCATATTACGGAAAATACCACAGTTGGCGTACCGATTGGACCCGGGAGTGTCCAAATTACGAAAATACCCCCGACGCCAATTCAACGTGAAATAAAATTAGAATACCGAAAATACCAGCGGGCACACCGATTGGACTCGGGGGTGTCCAAATTATGAAAATACCCCCGACGTCATTTCAACCCGAAATAAAATTAGAATACCGAAAATACCAGCGGGCACACAGATTGGAACCGGGGGTGTCCAAATTACGAAAATACCCCCGACGCCATTTCAATCCGAAATAAAAGTAGAATACCAAAAATACCAGCGGGCACACCGATTGGACCTGGGGGTGTCCAAATTATGAAAATACCCCCGACGCCATTTCAACCCGAAATAAAATTAGAACACCTTGGGGAACGTGCCAAAAGGTTCCCGGGGTATGCGAATTACTAAAATATCTCCGGGTAATATCAATAGTCCCCTGGTTTGCAGATTCAGCTTCTGAGTCGTAAACCACTAAACTTCCTAATGTGCACGGATCCCAATGCATTCCGGATTCCCGGAGATAAAAACCATGCAGCTCAGATTACTCGTCTCGTCGATACGACCGTTTTGACAGTAAGCATGCTGAATTCGGACACATTCAAAAATTTCTCGGAATTCCGGCCCGTAGGCCCACTCCTATATAAATAGAACGTTGGAAGCCTTAGAATCTCATTTTCATTCGCGGATTTTCAGAGAAAGCAGCATTATCGCGGAAATTGTGGTAAATTATCGCGAAAATCATATTCTTTGAAATTGTCGCGAAAATCAAATCGTCTGTAAAATTATCGCGGAAGTTCAGCCTTTGTTGTTTTATCGCGGAAATATCAGACTTGGAAAATTATTGCGATTACCTCCCTTTGCAAAATTATCGCGGATTTCCCCCTTTTGTATAATTATCGCGGAAATTCTCTGCCTTGTAAATTATCGCGAATTTCTGCCTTGTGGCTAAAAATGCATATTCGAACTTCGATTTTCAATGACGTTTGCGTTCCCGAGTGTAATCAGACTTTAAGAAACAACTAATAAAATAAAAGGATTAGCAATATAAATGTCTTCCAACGCATCGTCCGATTCCGAATTTATCGAACAAACAGAAATTAACTCGCACACTTCGAACCTTGAATTTTATGAGCGCCTCGAGGACTATAGAGCGATGGGCGGACGATATGAGTCTATCGTGAAGAAGTTTGAGTCGTATGATCAAAAAGCTCGGATGGGGAAAACCGCTTGTGCCTCATTGAGGTCGGAATACTATTTTCCGGACAGATTTATCATCCAACATCCGAGGCCTCTTGGTAGAATATTAACACCGCCTCCTGGCTGGTGTACCGTGTCCCTGGAACATCTTCGAAATGGAATCCGGTTTCCTTTGCATCCTTTTATCCTGGAGATGCTAGACTTCCTCAAGATTATTTTTTTTCAAGTGAACCCGAATTCCTACGGCTACATCGTAGCTTTCATCATTTTCACCTCTGCCGCAAAAATAAAGAGATCCATTGAACTCTTTTTTAGGATTTTCCAAATTGTTCCCCATTCCTCTCAAAGGGTCCTAGGGTGTTGTTATCTACGTCTGCGGGAAAAGAACTGTCCTTTCTGCTTCACACTGTCGAAATCCAATCATGATTGGAAACGGCGTTACTTTTATGTGACTTCTCGTAATTTCCAACCTAGCATTCCCGCCCTTACACTGCCTTGGCGTTTTCCTGTCGAAACTGAATTTTCATTTCCGGATTGGTGCGGTCCCATTCGTAATCCCTCGAAACTTGTAGATAGAACTATTGTCCAACAATTCCTGGGCATATTCGAAAAATTTCACACTAACTTGACCGCCGAAACTCTTTTCACCCTACCCCTCATGGTTGTTACTCGGACTGCGCAAGCTCCTCCTCATATTCTTTTCCATGTCTTAGGTACCCACGTGCTAGAACATGAGACTCGCTTTCTAGTCTCTTACCATTTTTTGCCTCCAAACTTTGACTTTGTCTCGCTAATATGCTACGATTCTTATAACAGGGAATTTGACGTTTATAACTTATTATTCGTATTTCTTTCTTTGCAGATCGAATAATGGCCGCTTACAGAGGTGCTGATTCCAACGACCGACTAAAATTTTTAAATACCATTGAGGATCCTGAAGACCTGGCCTTGAACATGCTCACTGAGATTCCTTCGGGGGGATCAAATAAAATCCTCGGCGACCCTTACACTGTAGATGATCCTCCGACAGAAACAATCGGGAATACGAGTCCCCCACTCCCGCTTTCTTCACCACTTCGAGGATCATGCATGGGGGGTTTTGATGTTGAGGGCGATGTCGATGAGGGATTTGCTGAAGAAGGGGAGATTCCCGCCTCCGGATATGAAATCATTGAAGCCCTTCGACCGGTTCNGCTTTCTTCACCACTTCGAGGATCATGTATGGGGGGTTTTGACGTTGAGGGCGATGTCGATGAGAGATTTGCTGAAGAAGGGGAGATTCCCGCCTCCGGATATGAAATTATTGAAGCCCTTCGACCGGTTCCAGATTCACCACCAATTGAACAGGAGATTAGCTCACCCCGTCACTCATCGGGGTCCCGTCGTTCCTCACGGCATGATAAGGGTAAAGGAATTACAGCAGAGGGGGAAGACGAGGGCCCGAGGGGGAGTCGCCGCACCCGGGGTATGGATGCCATATTTCTGGACCATTTTAGGATTCGTGATATCCCCTGATCGTCAGTAAAAGCCTGGTATGACGATGGTATGGAGACCCCTCATGTGATGTTAGAGGACGGACTGAAAAACAGGATTCCTTCGGGGGTTCGGGTAAGCACGTTGCGGCGGAGGAATACATCCGACAGCATCCTCGACCACGCCCTCGCAACCGCGATGATCACATAGTCTTCTCTGATTCCAGTCGAGGGATGCGGGATGCCGCGACGTTGATCAAAGCGGGACATGACGTAATACGATAATATATGCACCTTACAACTTCTGAATAAAATCCTAATTCTTCATTTTTAACTTGCAGATTCTGGAAACGATGACTGATTTGGCTCATGCTGCAGCGATCGGCGAATATTGTATCTTACGCCACTCGAACTTAGATGAACAGGGGCTCAAAGGGGAGCAGGCCCGGGCTGCGGCTGATCGGATCATTCGTAACCAAAGGGAGAAACACGATAATGAAATAAACAAGTTGAAATCTGAGCATGAGAAGGCCCTCAGTGTCCAGAAAAGTGCTCACATATCTGCCATGGGGCGTCAACGGGCTGATCATCATGTACAATACTCCGAATTGACGCAACATTTGGTTAGTGAGCGCCACACAGTTAAACAACAAATGAGCGAGATTTCCCGAATCAAGGAGCAAATGGAAGAAGCGAGAGCGAAGAATTCTACGGAGATAGAAGCCCGGCGCAAAGCAGAGAGGATCGCCGAGGAGAAGACGATCGAATGCATGAACTTAAAGGCTGAACTTGCCAAATGGCCTCGGCGTTTGAAAGCGGTCCTTAAGAAATTCACATGGGACTTCGTAGTGAAATCCCCGACATTCCGCAACTTGACCTCTTACGCGGGCCTTAAGGGAAATCATTATTTCTTCAAAAAGGGGTCCCAGCAAACACAAAGAGTCTCCCAGCGTATACTGAGCAAAGAAGAAAGGGCTCGCCTCAATCCCACTCTAACCGGCAGTTTCGCGGAGGATTCCTTCCTTCAAAAAAGGGATACTAGTACTGATCCTTTCGGCCCTATGGAACAATTTATTTCTGAGGACTTGGCTGCTGAATGCTACGCTGAGGATATCCCGACTGAAGCTGGGCCTTCGACTACTTTATACTCCCGCCTTTCGGAGATTTCCTCTGATTATTATGACCAGCTGATGAGGGAGGTCATGGAGGCTGAAAGCTTTGAAGAGGAGGAGGCAGCGAGGAATCCTGTCCCAGCCATGGTCGCGGAGGCTCGAGAACGTAACGAGGTAGGATTCCGCGAGTTTCAAGAGAGGAATTCTGAAACTTCTGGTGAGGGAAATCAGATCTCCAAGAAAAGGCCTACAACTGGCGGGAAGACTTTAAAGTTGGTCCAGAAAAAA
Organism: Utricularia reniformis; assembly: GCA_009725065.1. Classification (NCBI taxonomy): domain Eukaryota; kingdom Viridiplantae; phylum Streptophyta; class Magnoliopsida; order Lamiales; family Lentibulariaceae; genus Utricularia; species Utricularia reniformis. The sequence continues at coordinate 37,371 of RWGZ01001522.1, forward strand.
GCCAAGAATTAAACTGGCTCATAGTTTTAGCTTTCCGCAATCTAATGTTTTTCCGCGACTTTTATCTTCTGAATATGAATTGTCACTGTTTCTGCTTTGCTTTATATGCTTTCCTCTACATTTTCCGCTAAGTGTCACAACGTTAATTGAATATCTCAATAACCCTTGTATGAATAACCACATCACATAATATCCATGAAATCTTGATCACGAATGAAAATACCGATAACATATTGAATTCCAGAAAACCTGATGTTGAGCCTTACCAAGCGCCCTACACCTCTTATTTAGACTGACTTGTCCCAAACCCCTCCAAGAATAAGCATGGGGAACCTTCACGATCCAGGTGAAAGTAGCGTCAGGTTCAGGGTACAATCCTTACACTGACGTAAATTTTTCACTCTCACCTGAATAGATCGGGTACCTCGTGCCAGGGGGAGCCTTCACCGTCTGTGCGAAAGTAGCGTCAGGTTCAGGGTACAATCCTTAGACTGACGTAAATTTTTCACTCTCGCACAGGCGGATCCAACGTCCTGGCTTTGTTGGTTTTTCGGACAATGGAGAAAATAGATTTTCCTTCATTGAACTTAATGACCATACGATACTATTCTCAACTTCGGGGTCTAGAGTACCCATTAATCACATGCCTCGATTAGCGCCAACTTAACTTCATGACTCGGGTCTCAACAAGCACCCACGGGCCTCATCTAGTGCCCATCACGTTCACCTTCGGGTATAAACTTGCACCCATAATCGTTCGATTTATACTAGGCCTGACCTTTCCCGTCCTCCTCCGCAAAAGAAAGTAAACGTAGGAAACCTTCACTGCCCGAATAGAAGTAGCACTAGGTTCAGGGTACAATCCTTAGACTAGCGTAAATATTTCACTCCTATTCGGGCGGCTCAGGTGCCTCGCACTAGAGGACCTTCACTGTCTAGTCGGAAGTAGCATCAGGTTCAGGGTACAATCCTTAGTCTGACGTAAATTTTTCACTTCCTTTTAGACAGATCCAATACACTAGACCCAAAGATCCCTCTGGGACAAACGGAGGAGACGGATGTCTTTCCGCCTCACATACTATCACGAAACGCAACAATTACATGTATCTCATCTGGACCTTTCTCGTTCTCCTCCGCAAAGGTAAGTAAACGTAGGAAACTTTCACTACCTAAATAGAAGTAGCGCCAGGTTCAGGGAACAATCATTAGACGGCGTAAATATTTCACTCCTGCTCAGATAGATCGGGTACCTCGCACTGGAGAGACTTCGCCATCTAGACGAAAGTAGCATCAGGTTCAGGGTACAATCCTTAGACTGATGTAAATATTTCACTTCTGCCTAGATAGATCCAGTACACCGGACTAAAAGGTCCTAATGGGACAACGGAGGAGACGGATGTCACTATGCTTTACACTTGCTTGCACGCTACATAATCATCCTCATATATGGACCTTTCCCGCACTTTACCGAAAAGCGTTGGGGGCTCTCACTATCTAGGTGGAAGTAGCGTCAGGTTCAGGGTACAATCCTTAGTCTGACGTAAATATTTCACTTCCGCCTAGACGGATTGAGTCCCTCACGTTAAGAGGTTTACTCACTTAACCATCGGGAGAGACGAATGTCACTATGCTTTACACTTGCTAGCACGCTCCACCATCACCCATCGGACCTTTCCCGTTCTCCTCTGCAAAAGTATGTAAACGTAGGAAACCTTCGATGCCCGAATAAAAGTAGCGCCAGGTTCAGGGTACAATCCTTAGACTGGCGTAAATTTTTCACTCCTACTCGGGTAGCTAGGCCGCCTCACACCAGAGGATCCTCACAATCCAGATGGAAGTGGTGAGGTTTTCCTTGGACTAAATGGCCTTTTTAGGACCGCGGAGGAGGCGGATGTCCTCTTTTACTGCGGACTGTGACCGGCCTCCGGCGAGGGCGCGACCCTCGACGGCGTGTCATGGAGGAGTCGGGTGCAAAGGCTCCCGTGTGCCACGGAGTCATGCTATAAAATATTCGGGCCCCTTGGCATATTCCAACAACATAAATGTATAGACGATTCTGCTGCAGACAGAGACTTTTTGTTTTAAAAATGTTTTGACCCAACATCTAGTTTGATGAGGTTTGAGGTTGATCGACTATGCGATAGGCGGTACATTGCACTTCTAATCTACCCTACGTTATTTAATTTTTCATCATCCATCAAACTAAAGTGCAATGAACCTAACTCCCATCTAACCAGTCCTCTAGCCGATTGACCTCATATCTTCAAAAAGGATGTAAAAAATTCAGAATATGATAAAAAATGAGGGGAATATTTATTTTTAATAGATTGAAAAGTCACGTCTATACGTAATACTTGCGCAAATTGGAAATATTCCAAGTCCGTGTCAGCTCCTCTCCGCTCATATTCGCAATCTTATACGTTCCTTCTCTAACCACCTTCGTTACCTGGTATGGACCTTCCCACTTTCGATCCAACTTACCAACATGTTTTGATACTTCAAGTCTTTTTAGGACCAAGTCCCCAGCCATCAATAACACCGGACGAACCTCTTTATCGTGTCTTTTAACCATTCTCTTCTTACACACTTCCATCCGAATAGCCGCTCTTTCTCTATGGTCATCGATGTAACTAAGATCAAACTTTCGCATATCTTCATTTAATACCTCATCATAAGCAATAACTCTCTCGGATAAAATAGTTATTTCTGCCGGGGAAACGGCTTCGGAGCCATACACTAATGAAAAAGGACTAAATCCTGTGGTAGATCTCGGTGACGTTCGATATGCCCACATTACATTATACAACTCGTCCACCCATGATGCTTTGGACTAGTCTATCCTTGTCTTTAGTTGCTGTAAGATAATGCGATTAATAACCTCTGTAAGCCCGTTCGTCTCCGGATGGGCAACCGATGTAAACCGTTGTTGAATTCCATAGCACTCACACCATTCATTTACACGCTTACCCGAGAATTGTGTACTGTTATCTGATACCAAAATTCTGGGAATTCCGAATCGGCAAACAATATATCTCCAAAGAAAACTTATGACTTCTTGTTCCCGAACTCGGGATACTGCTTCAACTTCTATCCACTTAGAGAAGTGTTCTACGGCCACAATACAGAATTTCTTTTGGCTAGGGGCAGTCGGGAAAGGGCCAAGAATGTCGATGCCCCATGTATCAAAAGGACATGTGGTAGGTAAAGGTTTCATAGTCGCTCTCGGCACATGGTGTACGTTCGAATGGAACTCGCAAGCAGAACAAGTTCGAACTAAATTCACACAATCTTTTACTAATGTTGGCCAAAAATACCCGGCTCTCTTGACTTTAAACGCCAAAGATCGACCTGCCGAATGGTCCCCACAGTCCCCAGCGTGAACTTCTTCTATAACGGCTTTTGCTTGCACTGGGGACAAGCATCGAAGATATGGTCCTCCAAAATTCTTTTTATACAACTTCTCGTCTATATAGACAAAGTTGGTTGCTCTTTGCATAGTCCTACGGGCTTCGCCTTCATTTGCAGGCAATTCTCTCTTAACCAAATAATTGACAATCACATCCTTCCAAGAGGGTTCATCTGTTACTGCATCTAATAAAAACCATGTATCGTTTGAAAGTTCCAAGCTTGCAACTTCGGTGGTCTGTCTCTCTGCCATACTGATAGACGGCTGATAATGGATCATAGTCATTATTTTTGACTCATCTGAGAGTTCTAAAATCGTTGCTGACTTTGCAAGACCGTCAGCACTAGTGTTTTCCTCTCTCGGGATATACGTGAGAACGAATGTCTTAAGGTTTTTTATCACCTCTTTCAACTTATCCAAATACAGCCACATATGCTCGTCTTTGGTGATAAAAGTATCCGCAAATTGGTTCACCACTAACTGCGAATTGGAGTGAGCATGCAAACGAACAATCCCAATTTCGACTGCTAAGCTGATACCAAATATAAGGGCTTCGTACTCGGCGACGTTGTTAGTTGCAGAGAAGCGCAATTTTACAGCATATTCATGCTCTTCGCCAGATTTTCTTTCCTTGAAATAAATGCGAATGCCGGCTCGTCCGGCAGAAACTGATCCATCCCCAAATACATCCCAGTATTCCTCATTACCCAATTCTTCTGACCGGGTCATTTCTACTATGAAATCCACTAAAACCTGGGACTTTAAAGCTCGTCTCGAGATATATTCAATTTGGTACTGTCCCAACTCAATATTCCATTTAGCAACCTGCCAGACGCATCAACTTTTGATAACACACTCCTGATAGGTTGGTCTGTCAATACCGCTATATGATGACCTTGAAAATAATGTCTTAATTTCCGGGAGGCGACTACCAGGGCTAAGACAAATTTCTCTAAATCCGTATAACGAGATTCCGCACCTTGCAATTTCTTGCTAACATAATACACTGGCATGTGTTCTTTGTCGCTAAGTCTGACTAAGGCGGCACTCACTTCCTCTTTTGATACAGCTAAATATAAGCCCAGTGGCTCCCCAGGAGATGGGGGAGACATAAATGGTGGTTTACTCAGATAATCTTTCAGACACTCGAAAGCCGTACTGCATTCATCATCCCAATACAGGAGATTTGTTTTACGAAATACTCAGAAAAATGGCAAGCTTCTCTCTGCAGATCGTGAAATAAACCGATTTAGTGATGCTAAACGCCCCGTTAATCTTTGATCTTCTCGGATAGTGGTGGGGGGTGTCATTTGTTGGATAGATGTGATCTTATCAGGATTTATCTCGATTCCTCTTTCAGATACCATAAAACCAAGGAATTTCTTCCCTTTAACACAAAATGCACATTTAAGTGGATTCAATTTCATCCGATATTTCCTTAGTAAATTAAAGCAATCGCTTAAATATAGGATATGATTGTCGCCTTGTCGACTTTTAATCAATATATCATCGACGTATACTTCCAAACATTTTCCGATCATATCCTTAAACATTGAATTCATCAATCGCTGATACGTGGCCCCTGCGTTCTTTAAACCAAACGGCATAACTTTATAATAAAAAATGCCTTTATTTGTCATAAAAGATGTAAATAACTTGTCCTCATGATGCATAAAAATTTGGTTATAACCCTTAAATGCGTCTAACATACTAAGAAATTCAAAACCACAGGCCGCATCCACCATTATGTCAATGGCCGGTAATGGATACGGATCCTTTGGACATGCTTTATTTAAATCGGTGAAATCAATTCAAACTCTCCAGCCACCATTTGATTTTGGGACCACCACTGGATACGCGACCCAATCAGCGTATCTCACATGCTCTATGAATCCCGCCTGCAACAAACTCTCGATTTCCTCGTCAATAGCATTTTCTTTTTCAGGGGAGAATTTTCGCTTTTTCTAATGAACTGGTCGCACATACGGGTTAACATTGAGTCTATGCGAACAAACTTGGGGATCTACCCCAACATAATCCTGATAAGACAAAGCAAAAATATCTAAATTATTTCGTAAAAAAGAAATTACCTCTCTTTCAAACTCTGGAGGCATCTCTGAACCAATCACAACTGTCTTCTCTGGATTATCAGAGAACAAAGGCACTGTCTTAATCCCCACAGGTTCCATCTTCATATCACTTTCTCGATACTTCTTAGAAGATACCACATTAGTAAAATCGTCTTGCTCATCTGACATATGCTCTACCATACACATAGCCTTCTTTGAATTAGAGCCTTCCATACGGCTACGACACATAATATTATAGCACGAACGTGCCAACTCTTGATTTCCCTTCATCTTGCCAATTCCCGAGGGTGTTGGAAACTTCATCATCAGATGGGGCTGAAAAACAATTGCCCTGAACAAACTTAGCGCACTTCTTCCCAAAATAGCATTATAGGGGAGGATAGGGAGATTAACTATCACGAATTCCACCAAAAGTGTCCTCGAGATTTGAGGGTCTCCCAAAGTGACCGGGAGAGATAGTGACCCTTCGGGCGCAACAATACTATTATTAAAACCAACCAATTTGGTTTGAACCGGCTGTAGCTTAGTAGTCCCCTTCAAAGACATCTGCTCAAATGCTGCCAGTGTGAGAATATTTGTAGCAGCTCCAGTATCAACTAAAACTCGAGACACAGGATGATTTGCAATAACAGGGGAGATAACGAGAGCATCATCCTGTGGCGAGAAGATGTCAGCCAAATCCTCCGGCCCGAAAGATATAGTCATTTTCTCCAAATCGGAGAATTGGACCAGATTAACTTCCATGAAGCGTCCTTTTTGCTCTAACTCAGGATGGGATCGCTTCCTCGCACGGTTTGAATCTCCAACGCTCCTTCCTCCGGCGATAGTTATAATATTTGGGCCAAGATTACCCCACATGGGTTCTACTTCTTCAATATTCAGAATGGGCTGACCCGGGTTCGGGCCACCAGGAGGAGGAGGGGGCGGTTGTTGCTGATTTCTTTGTGCAGGTTGATTACCTTCCCGACGATTACTCTGCTGATTTCGTTGCTGATTGTTCCTACCGCGACCACGATAATTCTCTCTTCTCGCATCTCTGCGGTTCTGCCGACCGCCATTAAAGTTTCCTCGCTGGCCACCCCTAGGGTAATGGCCACGATATCCTCCATATCCACGCCCTCTTGTATCGGGTCTTGGAAAATCAATCTTGGGAAAATTCTCTGCCTTCCCTTGCTGGATATTCAAACTTACTTTCCCCGGTTCGAGTTCGGGCATTCTTTCAACAGTATTTATCAGCTCATCCAGTTGGCCAAGCTCTAGTAATCTTTCAACCTCGGACATCAGGTCTTGACAGTCGTTGGTAGCGTGTCCGAAACTCTGATGAAAACGGCAAAATATCTGAGACTCGTGAGTCCCCGGTGTCGGTGCTTGCAATGGAGGAGGGTACTTGAGGGATCCACCTTTCTTTTCTTCAATAATAGCGAAAATTTCCTCATAACTATATGCTGGGATAGTCCTTATCCTTGGTTTTGATAATGCGACATTCTTGTCCTTCGCTCGATTCGCAGCAACATTCTGCGATCCATAAGTACGAACTTCAATCACCCCATGATCGCGTAATCCTTCATCTTCTCGAATGTACTGTGTGCAACATAATGCAAGCTCCTCCATGTTTTCTGGTGGATCCCTATTTAAAGAGTTACACAAAGGATGACCGGCCAAAATTAGCTGCAGTACCCCAACTTTCTCGCTGACAGTAATTCGGGGAATCTTCCTACATTCCGCCTCAAAACGAGTTACAAAACTCAACAATCTTTCTGACGAATCATATCGCAATGCAGTCAAAGATGTAATAGACTTCACTGGTGTATTAAACGGCGCAAACGCCGAATAGAATTGATCCTTGAAGTCCTGGTATGAAACAATAGAAAACCTCGGCAATCGATTGAACCACCGAAGAGCTGACTCTTTTAAGAATGCAGCGAAAATGAAACAGATGGCTGCATCAGTGAAATTCATCAAACTAACATGAATTTCTAGGTTCGAAGTATGAGCATGGGGGTCAGTCGATCCCCAATATTGTGGAAGATCCTTCGGCATCTCGATGTACTCAGATCTTGTAGCATTAATGTTCACCATGGAAAATGGGGATAAGGTGTTCGAAGTATTCCATGGACTTTGTAAAACTTCCAATGGCGGCAAAATCTTTCCTCTACCATGGTAGGGCTCAATTGCCCTTTCTTGCCCAACGTAATCACCCTCGTAAGAAGGTGTGGTGAGTATCACGAGTATGTTCGCCGTACACTCGTCTCCTCTCATATCCGAGGCAAAGGTTGGCCTCCAACTGATTCATTCGAGCGTCATTTTGTTCAATCTTGTTACTCAACTCTCGAAACTTTGATTCGGTCAAACTCCCAATCCTTTGCAGAGTAAAATTTTGCTCTCCCCCCAATGTAACAGATGGTGCTCGGGGATTCCGAGCGGGGGCTATATCCTCAGCAGTGACTCCATCATCAACAGGCTCAATGACAACATTACTCTTTCGAGACCTTCGGGCCTCCACTTCTTCCAACTGAGCAATTAGAATGCGTCTTCGCTCCTCCAAATCTTCATCCTCATTATTCTGATCAATAGATTTAGATCATGCCGGCGGTGGGAAATGGGCATTGTTTCGGACAGCAACTCGCCCAGTCCTCTCATAACATCATGATAAACATCGAAACAAAAGAGGATAAAAAGTAGGTGCCCTCCCGGATGAAAACCCGCTACGAGAGGGTTGAACAGTAACATTTTGAGTAGGAGGCTCCTCCAAGATTGATGATTGAGTCGCCGGTAACGCGGCAGCCTCGTTGTTTGCCCGAGGATTAGTTTCTACCTCAATCTCTTCATCGAAAACATCATCATCAGAATTACAAGTGGTCATGATGACAGAAATCCAAACCCAGCAATAAAGCTCTCAATGGGATAAAATCTCGGGTCCCCACGGACGGCGCCAAACTGATCTAGTCTTAAAATATTTTTGGTGTATTTTTGATCAGTCAGAAATTTTTTTTATTTTTATTTTTTGGTTGTTAAGACACGAAAAATTACGAGGTTGGACCCACAATGTGTGGGCTTACGTCCTCGGGAGAACAAAGCTCTACCTGGGTGTTTCACTATGATAAAAAGTTCACAAATACTAAATATATCTTCTTTCCGAAAAAAGTAAGCGTTGTAATCACGATCCGTGACGAAAAATGAGATCAAAACTCGAAAACGACGCAAAAGTGCAGAAATCACTGTTAATCGGAAATTATTGTCGCGGATTTCGGCTTTCACATGCAACTTTATCGCGAATTTCACTTGCAATGTGCAAATTTTCGCGGATTTTTCATGTGAACATATTTGGTCGCGGATTTTGGCTTTCTTATGCAATTTTATCGCGGATTTTGATCCAGAGAGTAAAATTATCGCGAATCTGGAGCCAGAAGGTAAAATTGTCGCGGATTTTGATCCAGAGAGTAAAATTATGGCGCATCTCGAGCCATAGAGTAAAATTATCGCGAATCTGGAGCCGGAGGGTAAAATTATCGCGAATATGGAGCCAGAGAGTAAAATTATCGCGGATTTTGATCCAGAGAGTAAAATTATCGCGAATTTGAGCCCCGAAGCAAGAATTGTCGCGGATTTGATTCCTGGAGTAAAATTATCNTCATTTTGTTCAATCTTGTTACTCAACTCTCGAAACTTTGATTCGATCAAATTCCCAATCCTTTGCAGAGTAAAAGTTTGCTCTCCCCCCAGTGTAACAGATGGTGCTCGGGGATTCCGAGCGGGGGCTATATCCTCAGCAGTGACTCCATCATCAACAGGCTCAAGGACAACATTACTCTTTCGAGACCTTCGGGCCTCCACTTCTTCCAACTGAGCAATTAGAATGCGTCTTCGCTCCTCCAAATCTTCATCCTCATTATTCTGATCTATAGATTTAGATCGTGCCGGCGGTGAGAAATGGGCATTGTTTCGGACAGCAACTCGCCCAGTCCTCTCATAACATCTTGATAAACATCGAAACAAAGGAGTATAAAAAGTAGGTGCTCTCCCGGATGAAAACCCGCTACGAGAGGGTTGAACAGTAATATTTTGAGTAGGAGGCTCTTCCAAGATTGATGATTGAGTCGCCGGTAACGCGGCAGCCTCGTTGTTTGCCCGAGGATTAGTTTCTACCTCAATCTCTTCATCGAAAACATCATCATCAGAATTACAAGTGGTCATGATGACAGAAACCCAAACCCAGCAATAAAGCTCTCAATGGGATAAAATCTCGGGTCCCCACTGACGGCGCCAAATTGATCTAGTCTTAAAATATTTTTGGTGTATTTTTTATGAGTCAGAAATTTTTTTTATTTTTATTTTTTGGTTGTTAAGACACGAGAAATTACGAGGTTGGGCCCACAATGTGTGGGCTTACGTCCTCGGGAGAGCAAAGCTCTACCTGGGTGTTTCACTATGATAAAAAGTTCACAAATACAAAATATATCTTATTTCCGATAAAAGTAAGCGTCGTAATCACGATCCGTGACGAAAAATGAGATCAAAACTCGAAAACGACGCAAAAGTGCAGAAATCACTGTTAATGGGAAATCATTGTCGCGGATTTTGGCTTTCACATGCAACTATATCGCGAATTTCACTTGCAATGTGCAAATTTTCGCGGATTTTTCATGTGAACATATTTGGTCGCGGATTTTGGCTTTCTTATGCAATTTTATCGCGGATTTTGATCCAGAGAGTAAAATTATCGTGAATCTGGAGCCAGAAGGTAAAATTGTCGCGGATTTTGATCCAGAGAGTAAAATTATCGCGCATCTCGAGCCTTAGAGTAAAATTATCGCGAATCTGGAGCCGGAGGGTAAAATTATCGCGAATATGGAGCCAGAGAGTAAAACTATCGCGGATTTTGATCCAGAGAGTAAAAATATCGCGAATTTGAGCCCCGAAGCAAAAATTGTCGCGTATTTGATTCCTGGAGTAAAATTATCGCGAATTGTAGGACTTGGAGGTTCTAGAATTTCAGACTCCGAGTTTTTTTTCCATTTTGATTCTGATCCCCTTTCAAATGATCAGAGACCTATATTTATAGAGAATTTAGGCCCATCAACTCACTTGTGGATTCAAAGCCCACTCTTGTATAATCTTGCCTAATTCGACTCAACTTCTACGAAAAAACCCGATCTCACTCCAGATATAAATCGTAATGTCTCCGATAATCCGGGACGCTTCTAGATCGACACGTGGCCCATGAACAGAGGCAAAGCATACTCCGCATAAGTCAATTCATAAGATATAAGTCTGTCGATGAACATGCGTCGTAACATCTTTCGGACGCCAAATTACAAAAATACCCTTGGAGTCACTCCGACTCGTAACTATACGAAAACAGTCGTGTCTCCTCCGGAAACTTCCCATGCGGTCTCCAGGTGCCCAAAGCCAATAAAAATATATCAGATTACGGAAAATACCACAGTTGGCGTACCGATTGGTCCCGGGGTGTCCAAATTACGAAAATACCCCCGACGTCATTTCAACCCGAAATAAAATTAGAATACCGAAAATACCAGTGGGCGAACCGATTGGACCCGGGGGTGTCCAAATTACGAAAATACCCCCGACGCCATTTCAACCCGAAATAAAATTAGAATAATGAAAATACCAGTGGGTGCACCGATTGGACTCGGGGGTGTCCAAATTACGAAAATAACCCCGACGCCATTTCAACCCGAAATAAAATTAGAATAACGAAAATACCAGTGGGCGCACGGATTGGACCCGGGGGTGTCCAGATTACAAAAATACCCCCGACGACATTTCAACCCGAAATAAAATTAGAATACCTTGGGGAACGTGCCAAAAGGTTCCCGGGGTGTGCGAATCACTAAAATGTCTCCGGGGAATATCACACTTGGTTTTACGAAATTTACAATGTGATTTAGATGAATATCATTCGGCTCATTTTTCACATAGTTCCACATGTTCTAGGTGTGATGATTTTGATTTCAATTAAACTTGAATTGATGTTGTTAAAACATGATTACATGTTGTTAGAACCAAGAATAACTTGGTTATACCATGATTTATGTGATTAAACTATAGTTTAAATGCAATGACATGAAGTTGTGTTGTAAAAAGTTGCACGATCATTCCGTTTTCCAACTTACTTTTTTTGTATATAAAACAAGTATTCGTGATCTTCGTCTTTAGTTAGTTTGAATACACTTGGTTTTAGGAAATTTACAATGTGATTTACATGAATATCATTCTGCTCATTTTTCAAATAGTTCCACATGTTCTAGGTGTGATGATTTTGATTACAATTAAACTTAAATCGATGTTGTTTAAACATGAATACATGTTGTTAGAACCAAGAATAACTTGGTTATACCATGATTTATGTGATTAAACTATAGTATAAATGCTATGACATTAAGTCGTGTTGTTATGACTTGCACGATCAATACGTTTGAGAACCTACTTTTCTTGTATATAGAACAAGTATTCGTGATGTTAGGCTTCATTTAGTTAGATTACAGTTGATTTTACCAAATTTACAATCCGATTCGCATGAATATCATTCGGCTCATTTTTCACGTACTTCCACATGTTTTATGTCTCATGATTTTGATTTCAGTTAAACTAGAATTGATGTTGTTAAAACATGAATACATGTTGTTACAACCAAGAATAACTTGGTTATACCATGATTTATGTGATTAAACTATAGTTTAAATGCAATGACATGAAGTCGTGTTCTTATGACTTGCACGATCATTCCGTTTTCGAACATACTTTTTTTATATATAGAACAAGTATTCGTGATGTTAGGCTTTATTTAGTTTAAATACACTTGGTTTTACGATATTTACAATGTGATTTAAATGAATATCATTCGGCTCATTTTTCACATAGTTCCACATGTTTTAGGTGTGATGATTTTGATTTCAATTAAACTTGAATTGATGTTGTTAAAACATGAATACATGTTGTTAGAACCAAGAATAACTTGGTTATACCATGATTTATGTGATTAAACTATAGTTTAAATGCAATGACATGAAGTCGTGTTCTTATGACTTGCACGATCATTCCGTTTTCGAACATACTTTTTTTATATATAGAACAAGTATTCGTGATGTTAGGCTTTATTTAGTTTGAATACACTTGGTTTTATGATATTTACAATGTGATTTAAATGAATATCATTCGGCTCATTTTTCACATAGTTCCACATGTTCTAGGTGTGATGATTTTGATTTCAATTAAACTTGAATTGATGTTGTTAATACATGAATACATGTTGTTTGAACCAAGAATAACTTGGTTATACCATGATTTATGTGATTAAACTATAGAATAAATGCAATGACATGAAGTCGGGTTGTTATGACTTGCACAATTATTCCGTTTTCGAACTTACTTATTTTGTATATACAACATGTTTTCGTGATGTTAGGCTTTATTTAGTTAGATTACACTTGTTTTTACCAAGTTTACAATGCGATTTGCATGAATATCATTCGGCTCATTTTTCACATAGTTCCACATATTTTAGGTCTCATGATTTTGATTTCAATTAAACTAGAATTGATGTTNGGAATAAGTGTAACAGCGCCACAGAACTTCTGGACTCCATCCCGGTTGAGAGTTTAGTCTCAAATGCGGTGAGAATATACCGAAAAATCTCGTATATAAGTTCTTTGCCTCCAAACAGTGAATACGCAGCAATATAACATGATTGCACCCCGCCGATGTGCTCCCGGGTGGCATATTACGAAAATACCCCTGGCCCCGTCCGGGGCCGAAATAGCCCAAAACATCTCAAAACACTTACAGAAGCCTTATATGGGGTCCAGAATGCCTGAATCACGAGAATACCTTCGAGAACGCCTCGCGATAGACATATAAAAATAACGAAAATACCACATAGCCACGTCGGACGAGCCCCGTGGTTAACATAATTACATAAATAACCTCGGGCATTATCAGCTCATATTTCACATAGTTCCACATGTTCTAGGTGTGATGATATTGATTTCAATTGAACTTGAATTTATGTTGTTAAAACTTGAATACATGTTGTTAGAACGAAGAATTACTTTTTTATACCATGATTTATGTAATTAAACTATAGTTTAAATGCTATGACATGAAGTCGTGCTGTTATGACTTGCACGATCATTGCGATTTCGAACTTACTTTTTTTGTATATAGAACAAGTATTCATGAGGTTAGACTTTATTTAGTTTGAATACACTTGGTTTTACCAAATTTACAATGTGATTTGCATGAATATCATTCGGCTAATTCTTCACATAGTTCCACATGTTCTATGTGTGATGATATTGATTTCAATTAAACTTGAATTTACGTTGTTAAAACATGAATACATGTTGTTAGAACGACGAATTACTTTTTTATACCATGATTTATGTGACTAAACTATAGTTTAAATGCTATGACACGAAGTCTTGTTGTTATGACTTACATGATCATTCCATTTTAGAACTTACATTTCTTCTATATAGAACAAGTATTCGTGATGTTAGGCTTTATTTAGTTTGAATACACTTGGTTTTATCAAATTTACATTGTGATTTGCATGAATATTTCGGTTCATTTTTCACACAATTACACATGTTCTAGGTGTGATGATTTTGATTTAATTAAACTTGAATTAATGTTGTTAAAACATGAATACATGTTGATAGAACCAACAATAACTTGGTTGCACCATGATTTATGTGATTAAATTATAGTTTAAATGCATTGACATCAAGTCGTGTTGTTATGACTTGCACGATCAATCCGTTTTCGAATTTAAATTTTTGTATATACAACATCCTTTCGTGATGTTAGGCTTTATTTAGTTAGATTACACTGGTTTTACTAAATTTTCAATGTGATTTGGATGAATATAATTCGTCTCATTTTTCACATAGTTCCACATGTTTTAGGTGTGATGATTTTGATTATACTTGAATTGATGTTGTTAAAACGTGAATACATGATGTTTGAACTAAGAATAACTTGGTTATACCTTGATTTATGTGATTAAACTATAGTGTAAATGCTATGGCATGAAGTCGTGTTGTTTTGACTTGCACGACCATTCCGTTTTCGAACGAACTTCTTTGTATATAGAACAAGTATTCTTGATGTTATTCTTTATTTAGTTTGAATACACTTGGTTTTACCGAATTTACATTGTGATTCGCATGAATATAGGTCGGCTCATTTTTCACATAGTTCCACATGTTCTCGGTCTGATGATTTTGATTTCAATTAAACTTGAATTGATGTTGTTAATACATGAATACATGTTGTTAGAACCAAAAATAACTTGGTTAAACCATGATTTCTGTTATTAAACTATAGTTTAAATGCAGTGACATGAAGTCGTGTTGTTATGATTTGCACGATCATTCCGTTTTCGAACATACTTCTTTTTTATATACAACAAGTTTTCGTGATGTTAAGCTTTATTTAGTTAGATTAAACTTGGTTTTACTAAATTTACAATGTGATTTGCATGAATATAATTCGTCTCATTTTTCACATAGTTCCACATGTTTAGTTGTGATGATTTTGATTTCAATTATACTTGAATTGATGTACTTAAAACTTGAATACATGTTGTTAGAAGCAAGAATAACTTGTTTATACCGTGATTTATGTGATTAAACTATAGTTTAAATGCTATGAAATTAAGTCGTGCTGTTATGACTTGCACGATCATTTAGTTTTCGAACTTACTTTTTTTTATATAGAACAAGTATTCGTGATGTTAGGCTTTATTTAGTTTGAATACACTTGGTTTTACCAAATTTACAATTTGATTTGCATGAATATAATTCGTCTCATTTTTCACATAGTTCCACATGTTTTAGGTGTAATGATTTTGATTTCAATTATACTTGAATTGATGTTGTTAAAACGTGAATACATGATGTTAGAACTAAGAATAACTTGGTTATACCATGATTTATGTGATTAAACTATAGTTTAATTGCTGTGACATGAAGTCGTGTTGTTATTACTTGCACGATCATTTAGTTTTCGAATTTACATTTTTTGTATATAGAACAAGTATTCGTGATGTTAGGCTTTATTTAGTTTGAATACACTTGGTTTTACCAAATTTACAATGTAATTTGCATGAATATCATTCGGCTCATATTTCACATAGTTCCACATGTTCTAGGTGTGATGATATTGATTTCAATTACACTTGAATTGATGTTGTTAAAACTTGAATACATGATGTTAGAACAAAGATTTACTTTTTTATTACATGATTTATGTGATTCAACTATAGATTAAATGATATGACATTAGGTCGTGCTGTTATAACTTGCACGATCATTCTGTTTTCGAACTAACTTTTTTTGTATATAGAATAAGTATTCATGATGTTAGGCTTTATTTAGTTTGAATACACTTGGTTTTACCAAATTTCCAATGCGATTTGCATGAATATCATTCGGCTCATTTTTCACATAGTTCCACATGTTCTAGGTGTGACAATTTTGATATCAATAAAACTTGAATTGACGTTGTTAAAACATGAATACATGTTGTTAGAACTATGAACAATTTGGTTATACCATGATTTATGTGATTAAACTATAGTTTAAATGCTATGAAATGAAGTCGTGTTGTTATGATTTGCACGATCATTCCGTTTTAGAACTTACTTTTCTTGTATACATTACAAGTATTCGTGATGTTAGCCTTTATTTAGTTTGAATACATTTGGTTTTACCATATTTACAATGTGATTTGCTTTAATATCATTCGACTCATTTTTCACATAGTTCCACATGTTTTAGGTGTGATGATTTTGATTTCAATTAAACTTGAATTGATGTTGTTAGAACATGAATACATGTTGTTAGAACTAAGAATAACTTGGTTATACCATGATTTATGTGATTAGTATATAGTTTAAATGCTATGACATGATGTCGTGTTGTTATGACTTGCACGATCATTCCGTTTTCGAACTTACTTTTTTCGTATATACAACAAGTATTCGTGATGTTATACTTTATTCAGTTTGAATTCACTTGGTTTTACCATATGTACAATGTGATTTGTATGAATATCATTTGGCTCATTTTTCACAGAGTTCCACATGCTCTAGGTTTGATGATTTTGCTTACAATTAAATTTGAATTGATATTGTAAAAACATGAATACATAATGTTAGAACCAAGAATAACTTTGTTAAACCATGATTCATGTGATTAAACTATAGTTTAAATGATATGACATGAAGTCGCGTTGTTATGACATGCACCATCATTCCGTTTTCGAACTTACTTTTTTCGTATATACAACAAGTATTTGTGATGTATTACTTTATTCAGTTTGAATACACTTGGTTTTACCAAATTTATAATGTGATTTGTATGAATATCGTTTGGCTCATTTTTCACATAGATTCACATGTTCTATATGTCATAATTATCATTTCAATCATACTTGAATTGATGTTGTTTAATCCTTAATAAACGTTTTTAGAAGAAGGAATAAAATGGTTATACCATGATATATGTGATTAAACTATAGTTTAAATGCTATGAAATGAAGTCGTGTTGTTATGACTTGCACGATCATTCCGTTTTAGAACTTACATTTCTATTATATAGAACAAATATTCGTGATGTTAGGCTTTATATAGTTTGAATACACTTTGTTTTACCAAATTTACAAAGAGATTTGCATGAATATAATTCGGCTCATTTTTCACATAGTTCCACATGTTTTAGGTGTGATGATTTTGATTTCAATTAAACTTCAATTGATGTTGTTAAAACATGAATTCATATTGTTAGAACCTAGAATAACTTGGTTATACCATGATTTATGTGATTAAACTATAGTTTAAATGCAATGACATGAAGTCGTGTTGTTATGACTTGCACGAGCATTCCATTTTCGAACTTACTTTTTTTTTATATACAACATGTTTTCGTGATGTTAGGCTTTATTTAGTTAGATCACACTTGGTTTTACCAAATTTACAATGTGATTTGCATGAATATAATTCGTCTCATTTTTCACATAGTTCCACATGTTTTAGGTGTGATGATTTGATTTCAATTATACTTGAATTGATGTTGTTTAAACGTTAATACATGATGTTAGTACTAAGAATAACTTGGTTATACCATGATTTATGTGATTCAACTATAGTTTAAATGCTATGACATGAAGTCGTGTTGCTATGACTTGCACGATCATTTAGTTTTCGAACTTGCTTTTTTTGTATATAGAACAAGTATTCGTGATGTTAGGTTTTATTTAGTTTGTATACACTTGGTTTTACCAAATTTACAATGAAATTTGCATGAATATAATTCGGCTCATATTTCACATAGTTCCACATGTTATAGGTGTGATGATGTTGATTTCAATTAAACTTGAATTTATGTTGGTAAAACTTGAATACATGTTGTTAGAACGAAGAATTACTTTTTTATACTATGATTTATCTGATTAAACTATAGTTTAAATGCTATGACATGAAGTCGTGCTGTTATGACTTGCACGATCAGTGCGATTTCGAACTTACTTTTTTTGTATATAGAACAAGTATTCATGATGTTAGGCTTTATTTAGTTTGAATACACTTGGTTTTACCAAATTTACAATGTGATTTGCATGAATATCATTCGGCTAATTCTTCACATAGTTCCACATGTTCTAGGTGTGATGATTTTTATTTCAATTAAACTTGAATTGATGTTGTTAAAACATGAATACATGTTGTTAGAACTAAGAATAATTTGGTTATACCATGATTTATGTGATTAAACTATAGTTTAAATGGTATGAAATGAAGTCGTGTTGTTATGACTTGTACGATCATTCCGTTTTAGAACTTACTTTTGTTGTATACAGAACAAATATTCGTGATGTTAGGCTTTATTTAGTTTGAATACACTTGGTTTTACCATATTTACAATGTGATTAGCATGAATATCGTTAGGCTCATTTTTCACATAGTTCCACATGTTTTAGGTGTGATGATTTTGATTTCAATTTAACTTGAAATGATGTTGTTAAAACATGTGTACATGTTGTTAGAAGTAAGAATAACTTGGTTATACCATGATTTATGTGATTAAACTATAGTTTAAACGCTATAACATGATGTCGTGTTGTTATGACTTGCACGATCATTCCGTTTTCGAACTTACTTTTTTGTATAGAAAACAAGTGTTGGGTACCTTGTGGTGGGTAAAACGAACTCCTACAGCCCGTATACGCACGTAATTAGAGCGACCCGATGTTCAATGAGAGGAGGAATGAAGATGACCTTAACAAAATAAAGCGTTTTCCGCCAGTTGGCTCCTGGGTTCGGTCCGAACGTTTACAAACTCACGTTTTCCACGCTTCGGGCCTTCCCACATTTACCACGCTTCGGGCCCGATCACGCAGACCACGCCTCGGTCCCAACCTCGTTTTACATCCCGCGATAGCAACCTCTAACAAACATGTCAGAGACGGTTACATAGCGTGATCCACACACGCCGTAAGATCTATAAATACAAGGCGCGATGACGGAAAATGGAGGACCCTTCGGACGCGAAATAACAGGCTGTTACCCTGCCGGAGTTCTTACTGCTTTCTTTTCCTTGTCTTTTTCATTTAGCCTCTGCTGTATTGACTACGAATTATTCGATTAGTGAACAAGCTAAGAGCATAACCTGCTCTTAGTCATGTGGTTTTCATCCCAATTCCTGGGGTTTCCACTATACATTGCTGTGCACTTATTTATTTCCAGCTTTTAATCGTCTTCCACATCTAAAAAAATCAGAACCGAGTTCGTTTGCTAAACGAACCGGACGACTGTTGGAACCACCTAAAAAGTGACCATAATAGTTTGGCGCCGTCCGTGGGACGATTCTCTAATCCCATTTGAGTTTTCTACCGGGGATAGGATAATCAAGGCATGGCGACTGGAACTCCGACAAATAATAGTGACGTGCTTCCTGACAGTCTTCCAGCACCAACATTCACTTTTCAGGATCTGGAAGCTGTCATAAGGAAGGTGGTACTGGAAATTACTTCGGAGAAAAGTGTAACAGAACCACCGACTGTATCAAGACAAGTTCCCAAAAGCAGAGGATACGAGAGTGATCCTGACGAGCGCAGTACTGGTGAAGAAGAAATCATCAGGCGTGGAGTGACGATGGGGAGGCCTAGATATCGGTCTTGATATTGCCCGAGGTTATTTCTGTAATTTTGTTAACCTCGGGGCTCATCCGACGTGGCTATGTGGCATTTTCGGTATTTTTATATGTCTATCGCGAGGCGTATTCCAGGGGTATTTTCGTAATTCAGGCATGCTGGACCCCATATAAGGCTTATGTAAGTGTTTTGAGATGTTTTGGGTCATTTCGGCCCCGTACGGGGCCAGGGGTATTTTCGTCATTTTTCACCCGGGAGTGCACCGATCAGGTGCAATGATGTTATATGGCTGCGTATTCGCTATATAAAGGCAAAGGACCAATATACGAAGTTCTCGGGAAATTTCTGATCGTATTCCTGACTAATATCTTGTCCGAAGTGGTTCCCGAAGCTTCGTCATCAACATGGTATTTATTATATTGTGATTTGGAATATTTGATTATTTTGGGCTTAGTTGAGTAAATAGGCTTATGGGCTCAAGTAAGTGGAGTTGGGCTGGATTTGGGTTGGATTTCTCTATAAATGCAAGGTCCGGTGCACTTGGACGGGATTCGGACTTTTATCAAGCTTCCTAAGGCAAAACCTGACTCAGTTTCGCGACCAAACCCTCCAGCCCGCGACTAGACTCACTCTGTCGCGACCAGCCTTTGTCCGCGACCAAACGCGCCCAGCCGCGACTAAAATCACCAGTCGCGACCAGTCTTCCATCCGCGCCCAATCATCATCAGTCGCGACCAGTCACCACCCTCGCGAACAGTGCCTTCCTCGCGCCCAACCGCGTTGGTCGCGACCAGCCTGTCTGTCTGCACTGTTCACTCGCGTCCAGTGGAGCGCGACTGCAGATTTGATCGTTTCTCGAGCCGTTTTCGCCCGTATTATCATTATCATCTCATTAAATTTGTACCGCTTGATTATTATAGTGAAAACCAAGGTAGAGCTTCGCTCTCCCGAGGACGTAAGCCCACACATTGTGGGCCCAACCTCGTATATCGCTTGTGTCCCCACAACAATCTAATTTCAAGTAAATTATCAATTGACTGATCTAAAAATAAATACCCAAAATATTTTTAGACTAGATCAGTTTGGCGCCGTCCGTGGGGACTCGAGATTTTTATCCCATTGAGAGCTTTATTGCTGAGTTCGGATTTCTGTTATCATGACTACTCGGAATTCTAATGAAGATACTTTTGACGAAGAATTTGAGGCGGATCCTATTCCTCAAATTAATGATGATTTTGCTGTATTACCGGGGGCTCGGTCGTCAGTTCTGGAGGAGCCCCCTGCTCAAAATGTGACTATTCGGCCCTCCCGGAGTTTTTATCCTCGATCACGTGAATGTCTGTCCAAATGTTATGAATTCGCGCGAGTTGGCCGAGTTGCGGTCCGTAACACCGCCCACTTGCCGCCACCTGCACGTTCTAGATCTGCTGATCAGACAGAACCCGATGAGGATTTGGAAGAGCGAAGGCACACTTTAATCGCCGAATTAGAGCAAGTGGAGGCTCAAAGGAGAGCCCGAAGGAACAATGCCACCCCGGAACCTGTTAATAATGTGGCCTCAGAGGGTGATATTGATCGTGTTCCGGAACCACGAGCAAATGCCGCAGCAATCGAAGAGCAAAGCAACACTTTGCAAAAGATCGGAGAATCGATAGAATCAAAATTTAAGGAGATGAGCGGGAAGTTGGAGCAAAGCGAGGCTAGGATGAACCAGTTGGAGGCCAATCTGACTCTTGGCCAAGAAAGGAGACGAGTGTACGGGGAGCATACCCGGGATACTCATCAGACTTCAGCTTACGAGGGAGACTATTTCGAGAATGAGAGGGCTAATGAGCCCATCGGTAATCGAGGAAAGGCATCACCATCTTTAGAAGTTTTGCAAAGTCCATGGAATACTTCGATTGCCCTATCTCCTTTTTCCATGGCAATTATCGGAGCCACTCGCTCTGAATTTATTGAAACGCCTAAGGATCTTCCACAGTACCGCGGGTCGACTGACACGCATGATCATACGTCAAATTTGGAAATTCACGTGACTTTGATGAATTTCAGTGATGCGGCCATGTGTTTCGTCTTTGTCACTTCTCTTAAAGAATCAGCCCTCCGATGGTTTAACCGGTTGCCGAAACGTTCGATCGTTTCTTATCAGGATTTTAAAGATCAATTCTATTCGGCTTTCGCGCCTTTTAATACGCCGATAAAATCTATTACTTCTTTGACCGCGCTGCGGTATGACTCTTCGGAGAGATTGTTGGGTTTTATTACCCGTTTCGAGGCCGAGTGTAGGAAAATACCTCGGATCACTGTTAGTGAGAAGGTTGGGGTGCTGCAGCTTATTCTAGCTGGGCATCCGTTATGTAATTCTTTGAATAGGGATCCCCCGGAAAGTATGGAGGATTTGGCTTTGAGATGCACACAGTACATCCGAGAAGATGAAGGTTTGCGAGACCATGGAGTAATCGAAGTGCGAGCATATGGCTCCCACAATATTGTTGCATGTCGCGGGCTAGACAAGGTTGTCCCGCACGCAAAATCAAAGTTGAGAGTGTTTCCCACATACAACTATGAGCAGATTTTTGCGATTATCGAGCAAAAGAAGGCAGGTTCACTTCGTTATCCTCCTCCATTGCGTGAACAACCACCGGGGACTTACGAGTCCCAAGTATTTTGTCGCTTCCATCGGAGTTTTGGGCACGCAACCAATGATTGCCAGGAGTTAATGTCCGAAGTAGAAAGGTTGTTAGAATTGGGTCAGCTTGATGAACTGATCAGCACTGTGGAGGTTCTACCTGAGTCTAAACTGGGAAAAATCGATATAAGTATTCCGGAGGGGACGGCACCCAAACCCCCAAGGGCCGACGCACCACGGCCAAATGAAAGAGGACGTGGATACGGAGGACTACGTGGCCAGCGTCAAGGGGGTGGCCAGAGAGGATTCTTCAATGGTGGCAGACAGAACCAGAGAGGAGGAAGGAGAGGAAACAACTACCATTGCCGCGGCAGACATCAGCCGCAAAGAAATCAGCAGGGGTACGGATATGAGGCTTACCCACCAGCCCCCGCGAATCAGCAAGCATTGCCTCCTCCTCCGGTTGGCCCCAACCAGGGTCAACCTATTTTGAATGTTGAAAATGCCCAACCGAGATGGGGTAACTTGGGCCCCAACATTATGACTATCGCCGGGGGAAAAAGCGTCGGCGATTCGAATCGCGCCCGTAAACGTTCCTTTCAGGCACTACACCAACAGGGGCGATTCATGGAAATTAACACGGTCCAGTTGACGGACTTGGACAAGATGACGATCTCTTTCGGACCTGAGGACTTATCTGGGGTTTTCTCTCCACAAGATGATGCATTGGTTGTCTCTCCTATTATTGCGAATCATCCTGTTTCTCGAGTGTTAGTCGATACCGGGGCTGCTACCAACATATTGACTCTTGCGGCCTTTGAGCAGATGGCATTGAAAGGAACCACCCAACTCCAGCCTGTACACACAAAGTTAGTTGGTTTTAATAATAGCGTTGTTGCTGCTGAGGGATCTATTTTTCTGCCGGTGACTTTGGGCGATCCCGAAATATCAAGAACTTTGATGGTGGAGTTTGTGGTGGTGGATCTCCCTATACTCCCTTATAATGCGATCCTGGGGAGAAGTTGTTTAAACTTATTTGGAGCCGTGGTGTCTCAGCCACATTTGATGATGAAGTTCCCAACACAGTTAGGGGTTGGGAAGATGAAGGGAGATCAAGAGCTGGCGCGCTTTTGTTATAATGTGATGTGTAGAAGTGGTATGGATGGATCTAAAGCCAAGTTACCTGTTTGTATGGTGGAATTCTCGTCTGATGAAGTTATTGACACAAACGGCGGACCCTCTCTTAGGAAGTTTAAAGAGAACGATATGAAGATGGAGCCTTTGGGAATCAAGACAGTGCCTTTAATTCCCGGCAATCTTGAAAAGACAGTGACAATCTGTTCCGAGTTGTCACCAGAGTTTGAGATGGAGTTCATCAGAAGAAGAGGAAGTTTTCCCCTGAGAAAGAGAGAGCGATTGATGAGGAGGTGGAAAGTTTGCTGCAGGCAGGATTCATAGAGCCTGTTAGATACACGGATTGAGCCGCGAATCCAGTGGTGGTCCCAAAGACGAGTGGTGGCTGGAGAGTTTGCATCGATTTTACTGATTTAAATAAAGCATGCCCGAAGGATCCGTATCCGCTGCCGGCCATTGACATGATGGTGGATGCGGCCTGTGGCTTTGAATTGCTTAGTATGTTAGATGCCTTTAAGGGATATAACCAAATTTTCATGCATTGTGAGGACAAGTTGTTTACTTCATTTATGACAAAAAAAAGCATTTTTTGCTATAGAGTTATGCCATTTGGGTTGAAAAATGCTGGGGCCACCTATCAACGTTTAATGAATTCGATGTTCAAAGATATGATCGGAAAGTCTTTGGAGGTTTATATCGACGATATATTAATAAAGAGTAAACATAGGGATAATCACTTCCAGTATTTGAATGATTGTTTTGGGGTGCTGAGAAAGTANTAGTTCGAAACATGAAAGTACGACATCATAATTTAGAGTATTCTCCAAAGGACCGGACTCTATCATCGGACAACCGACGACCTCCTTCCCCTATCCCCATCATATCTCGTCTGCGTCACCTACAAAATCTGTAAAGCGGTCACAATCTATTAAAGGAAACTTCACACACACTACACATTATCTTTTCACTTCTTAAGTACACCGTACACGCACACATGAACCATTCCACTTAACCGTTTTCTTATTTCCCTCTTCTTTTACCCTTATCATTTCCATCATTCATTAACTTTTCTGTTGCCGAGATTAACATGCTCGGTGCATGTCCCGCCCAAGTCAACCATTAGCGTTAGCGATAATTTACTTCTTTCCACGAAATTCGCGATAATTCTATGCTGAAACTCCAAATCCGCGATAATTTTACTCTTGGAACCAAATTCCGCGACAATTCTCTTCACCAAGGAAATCCGCGATAATTCTCTTCATCATCAAATCTGCGATAATACTGCACAGATCACCATTTCCGCGATAATTTTCACATGTTCAATTTCCGCGACAATTTACTCTTCACAGAAATTCCGCGACAATTTGTTCATCCAAAAATCCGCGATAAAATGCATGCATGGGAAATCCGCGATAATTTCCTTCTTTGCTGGAATTTTCGAATTTTCGGGTCTTAATGATGATTAACTCGTTTTTGGGCCTCCTCACCCCTATTTATAGACATCCGAACTTTTCTAATTCACACTTTGACCCCTCCTTCCTTTGCTTTTGACCCCTCTTTTATCTTTTTCTTTACTTTTCTATTTTTTCTTTCCCTTTTACGTTCTTTCGTTCCCGTATCTCTCATTATCTCTCGTCTAGACTTTACCGCTACATTCCCTACTATTTGTTTCGTCGTAACTTTTTCTCGGCTATTACATCCTTCCCCACTCATTTTGAGTTTCATCCCGAAACTCGTGCGTACCAATCTTCCATTAACTCCGGCGCTCTCTGTCTAATTTCTCGTTCCGTTTCCCATGTAGCTTCCCTCTCTCTTTGATTTGACCATTGTACTTTCACCATGGGGATTTGTTTGTTTCTGTGCCTTCTTTCCTCTCTGCCTTGGATCTTTACAGGGACTTCCTCGTACGTTAGTTCCGGGGTTATCTCTATGGGTTCCCCCACACATTCTTGGATCCCTTCAGTCACCCTTCTCCTCAGTTGGGATACATGGAACACGATGTGTATTCCCCCCATTTCCTCCGGAAGCTTCAGCTGATATGCTAGGTTTCCGATCCTTCGTTCCACCTCATATGGTCCGATATACCGGGGGCTCAGCTTCCCTGTCCATGTGGTCCTTAGCACCCCCTTCATAGGTGATACCTTCATGTATGCGTGATCCCCAACTTTTAGCTCTAAAGGTCTCCTTCGTGTGTCTGGCCAACTTTTGTATCGGTCCTGTGCCGCCTTAATGTTCTTTCGTACCACGGCTACCTTTTCAATGGTGACTTCCACTAATTCTGTCCCCGTGGTCGTTCTCTCTCCCACCTCATCCCAACATAGCGGTGTACGACACTTCCTCATATGGCGCCATACCAATGCTGCTCTGAAAGCTGTTATTGTACGCAAATTCGACTAGCGGTAGGAAATCCTCCCAACCTCCCTTAAACTCCAACACACATGCTCGTAACATATCCTCCATAATTTGGTTGGTTCTCTCGGTCTGAACATCCGTCTGTGGATGATAGGCTGTGCTCATGCATAACTGAGTTCCGAGCGATTTCTGTAAACTTTGCCAAAATCTAGACGTGAATCTCGGGTCCCTGTCTGACACGATATTTACTGGAACTCCATGTAATTTGACTATGTTATCCACATATATTCTGGATAGCATGTCGGCTAGCCTGTCCACTCCGTACGTTGTCTTGACTGCTAAAAAGCGAGCCGCCTTCGTAAGACGGTCCACCACTACCCATATTGCGTCGTTCTTCCGTGGGCTCTTGGGTAGTCCTACCACAAAGTCCATGCCGATGCTATCCCATTTCCATTCTGGAATTTCTAAGGGTTGTAGTTCGCCCCCCGGGCGTTGGTGTTCGGCCTTAACTCGTTGGCAGTTTTCGCATTTGGCCACAAAGTTGGCAATCTCGTTTTTCATTCCATTCCACCACCAGTGTGTCTTTAGGTCTCGATACATCTTAGTACTTCCTGGGTGAACTGAGAATGCTGAACTGTGTGCTTCCGTCATAATCTTCTTTCTTAACTCTGGCCGGTTTGGTACCCATATACGTTCATTCATTCGGACTAGCCCATCGCTTCCTTTGCTTATTTCCAATTTATCGGTTCTGTTTCCCCCTTTTCGCGTCACGGGTTTCTCAGGGTCTGATATATGTGCTTCTAGTACCTCCTCCAGTATCCCCGGCTTCGCGGTAATCGTCCCTAACATGACTGTGGTCGATTCTACCATTTCCAGTTGCAGGCTCTCCATTTCCCTAATCAATGTGTTGGCTAACGCGCCATGAGTCTTTCTGCTCAATGCATCGGCTACATGGTTTGCCTTTCCGGGGTGGTATTGGATGTCCAGATCATAATCTTTTATCAGTTCCAACCATCTCCGTTGTCTCATATTATGTTCCTTCTGAGTGAATAGGTACTTCAAACTCTTGTGGTCGGTGAATATCTCGCACTTCACCCCGTACAAGTAATGTCTCCAAATCTTGATTGCGAAAACTACCGCGGCTAATTCCAAATCATGTGTCGGGTAGTTTAACTCGTGAATCTTCAACTAACGGGATGCATATTCTATAACTTTACCCCTTGCATCAGTACACACCCGAGTCCTTCTTTCGATGCGTCGCTGTATACCGTGAAATCCTGCCCTCGTGTGGGTAATACTAGTATTGGAGCAGATGTCATTTTCGTTTTGAGACATTCAAAACTCTCTTCGCATTTCTCATCCCACGTATACCTCGTTTCCTTTCGGGTCAAATTTGTCAACGGTTTTGCAATCCTTGCGAACCCTTCGATGAATTTCCGGTAGTACCCGGCTAATCCTAAGAAACTCCTTACTTCCCGGGCATTTGTCGGTCTTGGCCAATTCGTAACTGTTTCTATCTTTGTTGGGTCCACCGTCACCCCCTCTGCTGATATTACGTGGCCTAGGAAAGCTATGCTGTCCATCCAGAATTCACACTTGCTGTATTTGGCATATAACTTCTCTTGTCTGAGAGTCTGTAATACTATTCTCAGATGTTGCTCGTGTTCATCCTTGTTGCGAGAGTAGACTAGGATGTCGTCAATGAACACCACCAAAAACTTGTCTAGGTATTGACGAAACACCCGATTCATCAAATCCATGAATATTGATGGGGCATTAGTTAATCCAAACGGTACCACCGTGCATTCGTAATGGCCGTACCTTGTTCGAATGGCTGTCTTCGTTATGTCTCCTTCTCTTACTCGGACNCTTCTTTCTTAACTCTGGCCTGTTTGGTACCCATATACGTTCATTTATTCGGACTATCCCATCGCTTCCTTTGCTTATTTCCAATTTATCGGTTCTGTTTCCCCCTTTTCGCGTCACGGGTTTCTCAGGGTCTGATATTTGTGCTTCTTGTACCTCCTCCAGTATCCCCGGCTTCGCGGTAATCGTCCCTAACATGACTGTGGTCGATTCTACCATTTCCAGTTGCAGGCTCTCCATTTCCCTAATCAACATGTTGGCTAGCGCACCATGAGTCTTTCTGCTCAATGCATCGGCTACCTAGTTTGCCTTTCCGGGGTGGTATTGGATGTCGAGATCATAATCTTTTATCAGTTCCAACCATCTCCGTTGTCTCATATTAAGTTCCTTCTGAGTGAATAGGTACTTCAAAC
Source organism: Utricularia reniformis (assembly GCA_009725065.1). Classification (NCBI taxonomy): domain Eukaryota; kingdom Viridiplantae; phylum Streptophyta; class Magnoliopsida; order Lamiales; family Lentibulariaceae; genus Utricularia; species Utricularia reniformis. The sequence continues at coordinate 65,436 of RWGZ01001522.1, forward strand.
TCTTGTGGTCGGTGAATATCTCGCATTTCACCCCGTACAAGTAATGTCTCCAAATCTTGAGTGCGAATACTACCGCGGCCAATTCCAAATCATGTGTCGGGTAGTTTAACTCGTGTATCTTCAACTGACGTGATGCATATGCTATAAATTTCCCCCCTTGCATCAATACACACCCGAGTCCTTCTTTCGAAGCATCGCTGTATACCGTGAAATCCTGCCCTGGTGTGGGTAATACTAGTCTTGGAGCAGATGTCAATTTCGTTTTGAGACATTCAAAACTCTCTTCGCATTTCTCATCCCACGTTTACCTCGTTTCCTTTCGGGTCCAATTTTTTAACGGTTTAGCAATCCTTGCGAACCCTTCGATGAATTTCCGGTAGTACCCGGCTAATCCTAAGAAACTCCTTTCTTCCCGGGCATTTGTCGGCCTTGGCCAATTCGTAACTGTTTCTATCTTTGTTGGGTCTACCGTCACCCCCCCTGTTGATATTACGTGGCCTAGGAAAGCTATGCTGTCCATCCAGAATTCACACTTGCTGTATTTGGCATATAACTTCTCTTGTCTAAGAGTCTGTAATACTATTCTCAGATGTTGCTCGTGTTCTTCCTGGTTGCGAGAGTAGACTAGGATGTCGTCAATGAACACCACCACAAACTTGTCTAGGTATTGACGAAACACCCGATTAATCAAATCCATGAAAATTGCTGGGGCATTAGTTAATCCAAACGGTACCACCGTGCATTCGTAATGGCCGTACCTTGTTCGAATGGCTGTCTTCGGTATGCCTCCGTCTCTTACTCGGACCTGATGGTACCCTGACCTCAAGTCTAATTTTGAGAATACCTTCGCACCTTGTAACTGATCAAACAAGTCGTCGATCCTAGGCAACGGGTACTTATTCTTTATCGTGACCTTGTTTAATTCTCGGTAGTCGTAGCACAATCTTAACTCGCCGCTTTTCTTTCTGACAAATAACACTGGTGATCCTCAAGGGGAGTTACTTGGCCTTAGAAATCCTTTTTCCAATAGCGACTCAATCTGTTGTTTCAGTTCTCGCATTTCTCGGGGTGCCATTCGGTATGGAGCCTTAGAAATCGGTTGCGTTCCAGGGAGTAGTTCTATTCCCATTTCTATTTTTCTCTGAGGCGGTTGCCCCGGTAGCTCGTCGGGAAATACATCGCTGTATTCACAAACTACTGGAACGGACTCCAGTGGTGTCTCTTCCTTCTCCGTTGTGACAAATGCTAGCCAGTTCGATCGATCCATATATTCCTCATCCTCACCCGTAATCGATTCTCCGACCATGTCTTTTGTCCCCTCTCGGGGCGTACTAAACGTGATCGTACGTTCCCGACATCTCACTTGCACATCGTACTTAGATAACCAATCCATTCCTAGTATGGCATCGAATCCCATATCCCTTAACTCGATCAAATCTGCCTCTATTCGCACTGTGTCCACTTCCACCGTGCACCCTTTGTAGATTCTATTCGCCTCCATGGCTTCGGATCCCGGTGTTTTTACTTTGATTCTAGCGTTACTCCCCGTTATCCCAAACCGTTTTGCTAACTTCTCCGACACAAACGAATGTGTCGCCCCACAGTCAAATAATACGAAAGCTGTAAAGCCGTTAATAAGTAGTGTACTTGCGACGACGTCCTCAGCCTCCGAGGCCTATTCCTTGTTCACAGCAAACACTCGGGCATTTCCAGTAATCCTTTCCCTTGCCCTGTTTTCGGTTACCCCGGTTTCGATCCTTCTCCTCTTTGGGCAGTCTTTGGCAAAATGTCCTTTCTGGCCACACTTGAAACAACTGTTAGTTCCTGCGCGACATTCTCCAAAATGGTTCTTTCCGCATTTGATGCACGCAGGCCTGATCGGTAGTCCTGGTGCCGGTCCGAAACCCTCTGCAGTGATCTTTCCTTTCCACTCTCCTCGTCCTTGGACTTCGTTCCTTGTAGAGTTTCTAGTGCGTTCCTTATCCATTCTTTGTAACCCTCCATCAACTCGGACTGCCGCCGCCACCAAACTAGAAAATTCCTCATCGTCGCGGCCATACATAGTCAATTTCACTTTCTCATTCAGCCCTTCCGTGAAGCAGTGCATTTTTTCTTGTTCACTCCTCATGATCTTGGGGGCATACCTTCCTAGCTCAATGAATTCTTGCATGTATTCCATAACGAGGCGGTTTCCTTGAGTCAATCTGTCAAATTCAGCCCTCTTATCTTTCTTAAGTTCTTTCGGCACGTAGTAATCCAAGAACGCATTCTTAAACTTTGTCCAAGAGATAGGCCCATCTTTCAGTAATGCGGCCGACACACTCCCCCACCATCGGGCGGTACTACCATCGAACCATAGTGGGGCTAATCCTGCCCTAAGCTCCTCTGGGGCTTCGATCAGTTCGAACTTCTCTTCCAGGCGGATAATCCACGCTTCCGCATCTCCCATCTTATCTCCCGTGAAGCTGTTCATCCCAGCCTTCTTCAATGCCTCGTTGTAGTACATCCTACCCTTTTCGGGCCTTGCCCCTAGTTCCATTTGCACGGAGTTTCCCCTCTCCGCCTGTCCCTGTCTTATTGCGCTAACTAGGGAACTTGCCATGGTCTGGAACAGATCCCTGAGACTTTCCTGGCTAAACGTGAGAGGCGTCGATGAATCCGCAACCGGGNACTTCCTGGGTGAACTGAGAATGCTGAACTGTGTGCTTCCGTCATAATCTTCTTTCTTAACTCTGGCCTGTTTGGTACCCATATACGTTCATTTATTCGGACTATCCCATCGCTTCCTTTGCTTATTTCCAATTTATCGGTTCTGTTTCCCCCTTTTCGCGTCACGGGTTTCTCAGGGTCTGATATTTGTGCTTCTTGTACCTCCTCCAGTATCCCCGGCTTCGCGGTAATCGTCCCTAACATGACTGTGGTCGATTCTACCATTTCCAGTTGCAGGCTCTCCATTTCCCTAATCAACATGTTGGCTAGCGCACCATGAGTCTTTCTGCTCAATGCATCGGCTACCTAGTTTGCCTTTCCGGGGTGGTATTGGATGTCGAGATCATAATCTTTTATCAGTTCCAACCATCTCCGTTGTCTCATATTAAGTTCCTTCTGAGTGAATAGGTACTTCAAACTCTTGTGGTCGGTGAATATCTCGCATTTCACCCCGTACAAGTAATGTCTCCAAATCTTGAGTGCGAATACTACCGCGGCCAATTCCAAATCATGTGTCGGGTAGTTTAACTCGTGTATCTTCAACTGACGTGATGCATATGCTATAAATTTCCCCCCTTGCATCAATACACACCCGAGTCCTTCTTTCGAAGCATCGCTGTATACCGTGAAATCCTGCCCTGGTGTGGGTAATACTAGTCTTGGAGCAGATGTCAATTTCGTTTTGAGACATTCAAAACTCTCTTCGCATTTCTCATCCCACGTTTACCTCGTTTCCTTTCGGGTCCAATTTTTTAACGGTTTAGCAATCCTTGCGAACCCTTCGATGAATTTCCGGTAGTACCCGGCTAATCCTAAGAAACTCCTTTCTTCCCGGGCATTTGTCGGCCTTGGCCAATTCGTAACTGTTTCTATCTTTGTTGGGTCTACCGTCACCCCCCCTGTTGATATTACGTGGCCTAGGAAAGCTATGCTGTCCATCCAGAATTCACACTTGCTGTATTTGGCATATAACTTCTCTTGTCTAAGAGTCTGTAATACTATTCTCAGATGTTGCTCGTGTTCTTCCTGGTTGCGAGAGTAGACTAGGATGTCGTCAATGAACACCACCACAAACTTGTCTAGGTATTGACGAAACACCCGATTAATCAAATCCATGAAAATTGCTGGGGCATTAGTTAATCCAAACGGTACCACCGTGCATTCGTAATGGCCGTACCTTGTTCGAATGGCTGTCTTCGGTATGCCTCCGTCTCTTACTCGGACCTGATGGTACCCTGACCTCAAGTCTAATTTTGAGAATACCTTCGCACCTTGTAACTGATCAAACAAGTCGTCGATCCTAGGCAACGGGTACTTATTCTTTATCGTGACCTTGTTTAATTCTCGGTAGTCGTAGCACAATCTTAACTCGCCGCTTTTCTTTCTGACAAATAACACTGGTGATCCTCAAGGGGAGTTACTTGGCCTTAGAAATCCTTTTTCCAATAGCGACTCAATCTGTTGTTTCAGTTCTCGCATTTCTCGGGGTGCCATTCGGTATGGAGCCTTAGAAATCGGTTGCGTTCCAGGGAGTAGTTCTATTCCCATTTCTATTTTTCTCTGAGGCGGTTGCCCCGGTAGCTCGTCGGGAAATACATCGCTGTATTCACAAACTACTGGAACGGACTCCAGTGGTGTCTCTTCCTTCTCCGTTGTGACAAATGCTAGCCAGTTCGATCGATCCATATATTCCTCATCCTCACCCGTAATCGATTCTCCGACCATGTCTTTTGTCCCCTCTCGGGGCGTACTAAACGTGATCGTACGTTCCCGACATCTCACTTGCACATCGTACTTAGATAACCAATCCATTCCTAGTATGGCATCGAATCCCATATCCCTTAACTCGATCAAATCTGCCTCTATTCGCACTGTGTCCACTTCCACCGTGCACCCTTTGTAGATTCTATTCGCCTCCATGGCTTCGGATCCCGGTGTTTTTACTTTGATTCTAGCGTTACTCCCCGTTATCCCAAACCGTTTTGCTAACTTCTCCGACACAAACGAATGTGTCGCCCCACAGTCAAATAATACGAAAGCTGTAAAGCCGTTAATAAGTAGTGTACTTGCGACGACGTCCTCAGCCTCCGAGGCCTATTCCTTGTTCACAGCAAACACTCGGGCATTTCCAGTAATCCTTTCCCTTGCCCTGTTTTCGGTTACCCCGGTTTCGATCCTCCTCCTCTTTGGGCAGTCTTTGGCAAAATGTCCTTCCTGGCCACACATGAAACAACTGTTAGTTCCTGCGCGACATTCTCCAAAATGGTTCTTTCCGCATTTGATGCACGCAGGCCTGATCGGTAGTCCTGGTGCCGGTCCGAAACCCTCTGCAGTGATCTTTCCTTTCCACTCTCCTCGTCCTTGGACTTCGTTCCTTGTAGAGTTTCTAGTGCGTTCCTTATCCATTCTTTGTAACCCTCCATCAACTCGGACTGCCGCCGCCACCAAACTAGAAAATTCCTCATCGTCGCGGCCATACATAGTCAATTTCACTTTCTCATTCAGCCCTTCCGTGAAGCAGTGCATTTTTTCTTGTTCACTCCTCATGATCTTGGGGGCATACCTTCCTAGCTCAATGAATTCTTGCATGTATTCCATAACGAGACGGTTTCCTTGAGTCAATCTGTCAAATTCAGCCCTCTTATCTTTCTTAAGTTCTTTCGGCACGTAGTAATCCAAGAACGCATTCTTAAACTTTGTCCAAGAGATAAGCCCATCTTTCAGTAATGCGGCCGACACACTCCCCCACCACCGGGCGGTACTACCATCGAACCATAGTGGGGCTAATCCCGCCCTAAGCTCCTCTGGGGCTTCGATCAGTTCGAACTTCTCTTCCAGGCGGATAATCCACGCTTCCGCATCTCCCATCTTATCTCCCGTGAAGCTGTTCATCCCAGCCTTCTTCAATGCCTCGTTGTAGTACATCCTACCCTTTCGGGCCTTGCCCCTGGTTCCATTTGCACGGAGTTTCCCCTCTCCGCCTGTCCCTGTCTTATTGTGCTAACTGGGGAACTTGCCATGGTATGGAATAGATCCCTGAGACTTTCCTGGCTGAACGTGAGAGGCGTCGATGAATCTGCAACCGGAGTCTCTGTCGCCGGTGCTGTTCTGATGTGTTGCTATCCTCTTCTCGGTTTCCATGCGCTCTCGTTCTAGGCGCCATTCCTACATTAAACTTTTGTTATATCTTACGCCTATCCATGTCATCCGTTACATTCTATACCCATCCCTTCCTATGGTCGGTTGTCCTCCTACGAGTTTCCTAGACTCTTCTACATAGGATCGCACCGCTACCGGTTTAGTAACGATGTTACGCTCTGATACCATTTGTAACTCCCTCAATATGGGCCTAGTTGTTTTGTTAAAATACGATAATTAAAATGGAAATATTCGAATGCATATTTAAAACATAGTTCGAAACACGAAAATACGACAGCATAATTTAGAGTTTTCTCCAAAGGACCGGACTCTATCACCGGACAACCGACGACCTTCTTCCCATTCCCCTCTCATACCTCGTCCGCGTCACCTACAAAATCTGTAAAGCGGTCACAATTTATTAAAGGAAACTTCACACACGCTACACGTTATCTTTTCGTTTTTTAATTAAACCGTACACGCACACGTGAATCATACCACTTAACCGTTTTTCTTATTTCCCTCTTCTTTTACCCTTAACATTCCTATCATTCATTAACTTTACTGTTGCCGAGATTAACATGCTCGGTGCATGTCCCGCCCAAGTCAACCGTTAGCTGTTGGATGACTCGACGGGCCATATGCTTCCCTTCCCCGGGTGGGTACTTAGGTGCTACCCCTTTTTCCACCCGGATCTGTTCTGCTCTCTTCGTACGTATCTTTTCCTCCTTGGAAATTACCGTTCCCTTCATCAGGCATGCCCTTCCTTTGGCGAATCGTGTACTAGGCACGATGCCGGGTTCGGTCGGACGGTCCATCCTTCCTTACCCCGAGTCTTATTATCATTTTTATCGTTCATTCGTATCCTTACTTCCTTCTGTATTAACCCAATCCCATTCCCTAAGTCTGAACCTTCCCTTACTATATTGCGTTCACTCCGCTTACCGTTTACTTTCGCTTGCTATAGTCTTTCCGCGCTTTCCTGCATTTCGTAATAGGTTTCGGTTACTCGAATTTCGACGTTATTATCCTATTGTTAACTATGTGGTTACCGTA
>RWGZ01001522.1:74017-87636 GCA_009725065.1 Utricularia reniformis
GATTTCCGCGATAATTTACACATGTTCAATTTCCGCGACAATTTACTCTTCAACGAAAATCCGCGACAATATGTTCATCCAAAAATCCGCGATAAAAATGCATGCATGGGAAATCCGCGATAATTTCCTTCTTTGCGGGAATTTTCGAATTTTCGGGTCTTAATGATAATTAACTCGTTTTTGGGCCTCCTCACCCCTATTTATAGACATCCTAACTTTTCTAATTCACACTTTGACCCCTCCTTCCTTTGCTTTTGACCCCTCTTTTATCTTTTTCTTTACTTTTCTTTACTTTTCTATTTTTCGTTCCCTTTTACGTTCTTTCGTTCCCGTATCTCTCATTATTTCTCATCTAGACTTTACCGCTACATTCCCTACTATTTGTTTCGTCGTACCTTTTTCTCGGCTATTACATTAAGCATACTCACCCTAGAGCAATTCAGGGATGGGTGACCTACTGGGAAGTGTGGGCGCTAGGGAAAATGTAAAGCCGTGAGGACTAGGTGGGTGTCATTAGGGTCAGCCTAGTCCAAAGCGGACAATATCATGCAAGCCGGAAGGCGGGTCGTTACATTTGGTATCGGAGCCGGACCCGGGTTATAGTCAATGTGGTGGGGAAAACCTCAACGAGGACGCTGAGTCCATAAGGAGGGGTGAGTGTAAGACCCCTCGAAGTGTGTGAGAGGCATCTTAGGCAAATCCCAACATCGGCTAAAGACGGGAACGATCTTATGTTAAGTATAATGATTCATCTTAAATTTCATGAGGCCTTTTCCCTAGCAAAGTGGCAAGCGGAACGTTAGAACTTGAAAGTTAAGCGTGCTCACCCTGGAGCAATTTAGGGATGGGTGACTCACTGAGAAGTGTGGGTGCTAGGAAAAATGTAAAGCCGTGAGGACTATGTGGGTGTTATTAGGGTCAGCTTAGTCCAAAGAGGACAATATCGTGCAAACGGAAAGACGGGTCGTTACACATACCTCCTAGGGTCAACTTACTCAAAAGACCAATAAGTAAATCAAGGCAGAGGAAATAATGACAACTCTCTATGGTAAGAAAGAGCACATTGTTGTGATGTGAGTGGAGAAGTAAATTCATCCTTCTAATAGAAGGTGGAATGAATTGAATTTGTGTCATACCCGGGACAAATGGTATACTTTGATTTACATAAAACAAATAACCATTCAACAATGAAGTGTAACGTCGTTTGAAACAGTATGAAAAGTTGGTGAAGGAAGGAGTTTTAGAGTATAAAAGGCTAAGGTCGATGACGACAAATGAAGAAACTAATGGTTGTCAAAGGGATGAACAGGACGCCGACCGTCGGTATGCCCTTCAACAACATAACAACGAACGTGTTGAATGTCATCGAAAGGGATATCGGAAAAATCAGGAATGGCCTAGGAACAATAGTCGGAGAAATGATCGAGAAGGACGTCATTGCGTGAAAAATTGACTACGATAGCCTCAAAAAGCCCCTTATTTGACTCTGCCTCTGCCTTTGCCTCCTCCTTTTCGTAAGACCCGTGACAACATCAACTCCGTCGGAGTGGAACCCAGGTACATTGAAATCTTCTATTCCATTTGATGGGATACATCGTGAAAGAGAGGAAACAACATTCTCTCGAGCTAGACACTTCACCCCGGATCATGTCTAGCGAGAAGGTTGACAAACTACCGAGTACAAATATCACATTTGACAAGCTAGATAAGAAAGGTATTTCCGAGCCTCAAAAGGATCTAATTATAATCACCATTGTTATTGCAAATAGCAGGGTTTATCGCATACTTGTGAACCAAGGGAGTACCTACAACAATAATTCAAAGAATGTGGTTGACGCCATGGGATTGAGGTCGGTCAACCTTGAGCCTATCAATACGAAGCTTTTGTCTTTCGCCATCGATGGATGATAAATTTTGGGAGGAACCTTCTTCCCACAACGCTTGGAAGTGCCAGGTGTGTACACGATATTTAATATTCTAGGTAAGTAGCTAACTCATCTGTGGTTCCAAAATCTGGTGGGAAGTGAAGGATTTGTATTAATACAAGTGCTCAATTAATGGTCCATACCCCTTACCACACATTGATTGACTAGCCGATGTTGTCGTTGTGAGTACACTTATAAGTACAACGGTAGCCTATTCAAAAAACATAAGATTTTTCTAGCCCACATTGACCAAAAAAATTCGGCTTCCATCACTCCTGAGGATGTCTATTGTTATGTGGACATGCCGTTTCGTCTAAGGAATGATGTGGTAACTTACCAATACATCGTGAATTTAATTATTAAGGACTTGATGGGACATCAAATGAAAGTGCATGTAGAAGATAAGAGTGTTAAGCCCTTAAATGATGTAGACCATATTTTCTAATAGTTTCAATGTTTCGAAATGTGCCGAAAATACAAGCTAAAGCTCAATAAGTCAAAATGTGTCATTGGAATTTGGAGAGAATATATTTTTGGGCATTACATCTCTAAAAAGCGAATTGAAGCTAATATGGAAAGTAACGAAAAGCATCATTGAAATTTTCCCACCCCATATGCAAAAATGTTCCAAAGTTTAAGTAGTCAATTAGGAGCGTTGAACAGATTTATCCCTAGATCCGGTGATCTCCCCCTCCCTGTCTATATTGTCATGGTAGAATGGGATGAGGAAACATGGTAAAATTGTTTCTCTAGGTCTGATATCTGTGCTTCAAGCACCTCCTCCAGTATCCCTGGCTTCGCGGTAACAGTCCCTAACATGACTGTGGTCGACTCTACCACTTCCAATTGTAGGTTCTTCATTTCCCTTAACAATATATTTGCTAATACGCCGTGAGTTTTCCTGCTCAGTGCATCGGCTACTTGGTTTGCTTTTCCGGGGTGGTACTGAATGTCCAGGTCGTAATCTTTTATCAGTTCTAACCATCTCTGTTGTCTCATGTTAAGCTCCTTCTGGGTGAATAGGTACTTTAAACTCTTGTGGTCGGTGAATATCTCACACTTCACACCATACAAATAATGTCTCCAAATCTTGAGTGCGAACACCACCGTGGCTAGTTCTAAATCGTGTGTCGGATAGTTCAACTCGTGTATCTTGAGTTGACGGGATGCGTATGCTATGACTTTCCCTCCCTGCATTAGTACACACCCGAGTACTTCCTTCGAGGCGTCGCTGTATACCGTGTAGTCGTGTCCTAGTGTGGGTAATATCAGTATTGGTGCAGATGTCAACTTTGTTTTGAGACATTCAAAACTCTCTTCACATTTCTCATCCCACGTATACCTCGTTTCTTTTCGGGTCAAGTTTGTCAACGGTTTAGCAATCCTTGCGAACCCCTCGATAAATTTCCGATAGTACCCGGCTAAACCTAAGAAGCTCCTCACTTCTCGAGCATTTGTCGGTCTGGGCCAATTCATCACTGCTTCTATCTTTGTTGGATCTACCGTCACCCCTCTTGCTGATATCACATGTCCTAGAAAAGCTATGATGTCCATCCAGAATTCACACTTGCTGTATTTGGCATATAACTTCTCTTGTCTGAGAGTCTGTAATACTATTCTGAGATGTCGCTCGTCTTCTTCCCGGTTTCGAGAGTAAACTAGGATATCGTCAATGAACACCACTACGAACTTGTCTAGGTACTGGCAAAATACCCGATTCATCAAATCCATGAAAATTGCTGGGGCATTAGTCAATCCAAATGGTATCACTGTGCATTCGTAATGGCCGTATCTCATTCGAATGGCTGTCTTCGGTATGTCTCCTTCTCTTACTCGGACCTGATGATACCCTGACCTCAAGTCTAATTTTGAGAACACTTTCGCACCTTGTAACTGATCAAACAAGTCGTCGATCCTGGGTAACGGATACTTGTTCTTTATCGTGACCTTGTTTGACTCCCGGTAGTCGTAACACAGTCTTAACTCGCCGCTTTTCTTTCTAACAAATAACACCGGTACTCCCCAATGGGAGTTGTGTGGCCTAAGAAATCTTTTTTCCAATAGTGACTCAATCTGCTGTTTCAGTTCCTGCATCTCTCTTGGTGCCATTCGGTATGGAGCCTTGGAGATTGGTTGTGTTCCGGGGAGCAGCTCTATTCCCATTTCCACTTCTCTCTGAGGGGGTTGACCCGGTAGCTCGTCGGGGAACACGTCACTGTATTCACAAATTACTGGGACTGACTCCAAGGGCGTCCCTTCCTTTTCGGCGGTGACGAATGCTAGCCAATTCGATCGATCACTATAATCTCCATACTCTCCCATAATCGGTTTTCCGACCATGTCCCTTTTCCCTTCCTGCGGCGTACTAAAAGTGATTGTACGTTCTCGACATTTCACTTACGCATCATACTTAGATAACTAATCCATTCCTAGTATAGCATCGAATCACATATCCCCTAACTCAATCAAGTCTGCCTCTGTTCGCACCGTATCCACTTCCACCGCACATCCCTTATAGATTATGTTTGCCTCCATGGCTTCGGATCCCGGTGATTTTACTTTGATTTTTGCGCTACATACCATTATCCCAAACCGTTTCGCTAACTTCTCCGACACAAACGAATGTGTCGCCCCACAATCAAATAATACGAAAGCTTTAAAACCATTAATAAGTAGTGTACCTGCCACGACGTCTTCGGCCTCCGAGGGATGTTCCTTGTTCACAGCGAACACTCGAGCATTTCCAGTGATCCTTTCCCTTACCCTGTTTTCGGTAACTCCGGTTTCGATCCTTCTCTTCTTGGGGCATTCTCTGGCAAAGTGTCCTTCCTGGCTGCACTTGAAACAACTGTTGGTTCCTGCCCGGCATTCTCCAAAATGGTTTTTCCCACACTTGGCGCACGCAGGCCTGATCGGGGGTCCTTGTGCAGACCCGAAACTCTCTGTAGTGACTTTTCCTTTCCATTCTCCCCGTCCTTGGACTTCACTCCTTCTGGAGCTCCTGGTGCGTTCCTTATCCATTCTTCGCATTCCCCCATCCACACGGACTGATGTTGCCACTAAACTTGAAAATTCTTCATCGTCGCGGCCATACATAGTCAGTTTCACCCTTTCATTGAGCCCCTCTGTACAACGGTGCATCTTCTCTTATTCACTTCCCATAATCTCGGGGGCATACCTGCCCAATTCTATGAATTCCTGCATATACTCCTTTACTGGGCGATTCCCTTGAGTCAGTTTGTCGAACTCGGCCCTCTTGTCCTTCTTAAGCCCTTTTGGCACATAATAATCCAAAAACGCATTCTTAAACCTCTCCCAAGAGATGGGTCCATCCTTCAATAGTGATGCCGACACGCTTCCCCACCATCGGGCAGTACTACCGTCGAACCATAGCGGGGCCAGTCCTGCCCTAAGTTCCTCCGGGGCTTCTATAAGTTCAAACTTCTCTTCCAAGCGAGTAATCCACGCCTCCGCGTCCCCCATCTTATCTCCAGTGAAACTGTTCATCCCAGCCTTCTTCAACGCCTCGTTGTAGTACATTCTACCCTTTTCGGGACTTCACACTTGTTCCATCTGCACGGAGTTTCCCCTCTCCTTCTGTCACTGTCTTATAGCGCTGACTAGGGAACTTGCCATAGTTTGGAACAGATCCCTGAGGCTCTCTTGGCTAAACGTGAGGGGCGTCGATGAATCCGCGACCGGGGTCTCTGTCGCCGGTGCCTGCTCCGATGCATTGCTATCCTCCTCTCGGTTCCCATTCGCTCTCGTTCTAGGAGTCATTCCTACATCAAGCTTTCGTTATGTCTATACCTATTCATGTCATATACTACATTCTATGTCCATCCCTTCCTATGGTCGGTTGTCCTCCTATGAGTTTCCTAGACCTTTCTACATAGGACCGCACCACTACCGGTTTGGTAGCGATGTTATGCTCTGATACCATTTTGTAACGACCCTCATTTGGGCCTAGCTGATTTGATAAAAACGGGCAAAATAAAACGAAACATTCGAATGTAAATTTAAAACATAGTTCAAAACATGAAAGTCTAGCAACATAATTTAGAGTGTTCTCAAAAGATCGGACTCTATCACCGGACAACCGACGACCTCCTTCCCATGCTCTCCTCATACCTCGTCCGCGTCACCTACAAAATCTGTAAAGCGGTCACAATCTATTAAAGGAAAATTCACACACACTATACTTTATCTTTTCATTTCTTAAATAAACCATACACGCACGCGTAAATCGTTTCTTTTAACCGTTTTCTTATTTCCTTCTTCTTTTACCCTTATCATTCCTTTCATACTTTAACTTTACTGTTGCCGAGAGTAACATGCTCGGTACATGTCCCTCCCAAGCCAACCGTTAGCTGTTAGATGACTCGACGGGCCATATGCTTCCCTTCCCCGGGTGGGTACTTAGGCGTTACCCCTTTTTCCACCCGGATCCGTTCTGCCCTTTTTCGTACGTATCTTTCTATCTTTGGAACTTATCGTTCCCTTCATCAGGCATGCCCTTCCTTCGGCGGATCGTGTACTAGGCACGATGCCGGGTTCGGTCGGACGGTCCATCCTTCCTCACCCCTAGTCTTATTAACATTTGTCTCATTCATTCGTATCTTATACTTTCTTTCTTAATAACCCAATCACGTTCCCTAAATCTGAACCATCCCTTACTACATTGTGTTCACTCCGCTTACGGTTTGCTTTCGCTTGTTATAATCTTTATGTGCTTCCCTGCATTTTGTAACAGGTCTTAGTACTCGATTTCCGACGTTATTATCTTATTGTTAACTATGTGTTTACCGTAGACCCTACGTGTCATTTTCCTCCCACGATCCGACGTTGAGACGCAACGAAAACACTCAAACTTAGTATTTCCGCGATAATCCACTTCTTCCTTGAAATCCGCGACAATTTTGTTCTTCAAACATTTTCGCGATAATTTGCTCTTCAAACGTTTTCGCGAAAATTTTGCTCTTCAACGTTTTCGCGACAATTTTGCTCTCTGGGTCCAAATCCGCGATAATTCTCTTGATCGAAATTCGCTACAATTTTACAAAGGTTAAAATTCGCGACAATTTGCTCTTGACAACAAATTCGTGACAATTTGCATAGGTGAATTTTCGCGACAATAATTGCCTGCACAAAATCGCGACAATTTCCGGATTTCCGTGGCTTAGTGATAATTAACTCGTTTTTTGGTCTTCCCACCCCTATTTATAGACATCTTAACATCCCTAATTCACATTTTGACCCCTCCTTTTTATTTTGACCATTCCTTTATCTTTTGCCTTACTTTTCTATTTTTCGTTTCCTTTTTTGTTCTTTCATTTCCGTATCCCTCGTTATTCATTCTCTAAACTTTACCGCTACATTCCCTACTATTTGTTCCATCATACATTTTTCCTGGCTATTACATACGTAATCCTACTACTGTATATTGATTACATGTTGATCGCAAGGAGTGACATGGAGAAGATAAAACAAGTCAAGCGGGAGTTTTTCGAAGCATTCGAGATGAAGGACATGGGACCGGTCAAGCAGATTCTGGGAATGAGAATGTTGAGAGATCTGCAGAAGGGTACACTTACCTTATCTCAAGAAAAATATATTGAAAAAGTAATTGAACGGTATCAAATGTGAGACTTGAGAGTGACTAAAACACCTTTGGGAGCACACATGAAACTCTCAAAGGAGTATGGGCCGATGACCAACCAGGAGGCCGAAGAGATGAAGAATGTGTCCTACTCTTCAGCGGTCGGCAGTTTGATGTATGCAATGGTATTTACGAGATCTGACATTGCACATGGAGTGAGAGTCGTGAGGAGGTTCATGTCGTACCCTAGGAAAGAGCATTGGGAAGTAGTGTTATCGTTGCTACGATACCTCAAAGGGACATCAAGGCGAGACCTGTGTTTTAGAAGGGGATCGATCGAATTAACATGGTACGTGGACGTCGACCTTGGAGGAGATCTGGACGATCGGAAGAGTACATCGGGGAATATATTTACTGTTGGTGGTACAGTTGTTAGTTGGAATTCAAAGTTGCAAAAGTGTGTCTCACTATCCGCAACTGAGGCAGAGTATGTTGCAATTTCGGAAGCATGAAAGGAGATGGTGTGGCTCCAGAATTTCCTGATGAATATCGATAAAGGGACCGATCAGCAGATTTTGTATAGTTACAGTCATAGTGCCATATGTTTGGCGAAGAACCCAGTATTTTCATGCAATGATGAAGCACATTGAGTTGAAGTATCACTATATTAGGGATCTGCTCAAGAGAAAGGCGCTTCAGTTGATGAAGATCAAAGGCACTGAAAATCCGACAAATATGTTGACGAAGTAAGTCACTATGACAAAGCTAGAGCTATGAATAGCTCTAATTGGTCTCACCAAGTGAGTTGGTGAGCGGACACTATCAAGAGAAGATAGATAATCAATCTTCAAGTGAGAGATTGTTAAGTGTGGATATCGGTACTGACATCGATCGGTTATACTTGGATAATGATCGGCAATATGGTTGATCGGGTGACACACGGAGGATGGGATGGTCGGTATTGGTACCGATCAGTCGAGGATCGAAGTACGCAAATACCGAAGGTGACAAAGGGACTAAAGCACATGATCCGAAAATATGAGATGGAGGCAATCAGTTGAGGACATAACTGATATATGGTGTGGCTCACTTGTCTAAGATATAGGCAGTTATGGAAAGAGATATTGAAGGAAACAAGATAATATCAAATCAGTATATATGGATGCATATATATGATTTAATCATGGATAATGATATATGGAGATATGATCAAATATTAGGAATATTTGTTAGTTACCTTAATTATCTCAACTACCTCATTTATATAAAGAGGTCTTAACGTTCATTGTCATGTACTTCAATACTCTTGTATTCCGAGTTTCCTCTTCGTGTGTGTATTGTAATCTTTTCAAGTGATAGTGAATTTGGTCGTTTCCGTCAATCACGTGGTTTTGCCATTCTGGGTTTCCACGTTAAATTTCTTGTCTCGTTGTTTTCTCATTGCTTTAATTCTAAGGTTCTACTTAATCTATCGAGGTTGTTTGCACACGTGTTTAATCCCCAACATCCTCGTCGGTTCATATTGAACATCTATTGTAGATCGGCAAACTCTTCCGTGAAAATATCGACCCGATAGTGTAAAGTGTGTACTTCTTCCTGATTGTGGGGAGGGTTTCTTGATTAAAGTTTTCCTCCCTAGCTCCCTTCAAGCTAAGCTGACTTTTCTTTCTCTTCTCTAGGAAGAGACTTCATTTCTACTAGTTCTCCTTCTAGCCCGGTGGTTGCCCTCTTCAAAATAGCGGTCGAGAGAGGTCATCAGCTTATGGTACATCGAAAATATTTCCTTTGACACCCGAGACAAACAACAAAAGCTTAAAAGTTTCTAACTAATATAAACGTGAGTAGTTCTTACTTCTCGAAGGTCAACCGTTGCATTGTCGAATGAAGAAGGAGGGGAGATCGACAATGTGAGTTCTTACCTCTCGGAAGTCAACCATTGCATTGGAGCATGATTTGTTAGCTTGATCCTCACCACCAACAGAAATTCTTTGACTTGTGAGTTCTTCTCAATAGGCCACCCTGCGATCTTGTAAAACATTTCCAACGTTAAATTTTCTATGAATTTTTTATCCTTACACCGAAGGACTTGATTTGAGCAGCAATTTCAGTCGATGTGCTTGGGTTTGCCTCATTGACAAGTACTAAAACAAAAGTGCTTCATCTACTGCTTACTCTAAAGCACGTCTTTCTATAAAATTTTGCAGATCTAAAGTTCTTGGGCTAAGGACTAAGGGGGGGAAGGTCACGATCTTCTAGAAGACAAGAGCATAAATGAAGAACGTTATTGTCGTCAATCTGTTTTTATCGATCAACATACATGAAGGATTTAATATTACATTTGTCTTCTTTGCTTTTTTTGCTTTGATCTTCATTGAGACCTCAAGTTTCCTCTTCAATTTTCCTGAAGAGCGTGTAGGAAAGAAAGTTGCAAGAGTTGTGTTAAAAGTAGAATGCAAAATATTGAATAAGGCAAAATTTGAGAACTTGCCTTCAATTTTTCGATAATCACTATGATCCTAGGGATAATCGATCCTGGATTTTATCTGACGATCGGATATTTGCAGACGACGAAGGATTTCTTATGCATATATGAATTTCTGGTTAAAACGATCGTCTTTAGCTTAAAAGGGGCCATGTTCATTGGAAGGGTTTTGAAGTGGTCGACGTAAATAACTACCTCTTCGCACTCGATGAGGAGGTCCTCGATCAACATCATCAATCTAGGAGGAAACTCAAATCCTTCGCATTCGAGAATTAAGACCTAGAGAAAAGTGTTAAGCCACATTGTGATGTTTGTTTCTGGGAACAAAGTAACACATTTTGCGATGGGCAATCACCAGAGTGCCTAAGGGCCACATTAACTTATAGATCGTCATAAAGTTAATGACGATCTGGGTGATCTCAGTAGTGTAGCAATAGTAGATATATGTGACGATCACCAAGTAATTGTTTGGCAGAAGTGTGAAGATGGGCATCATCGGGTCCATAGTANGAATATTTGTTAGTTACCTTAATTATCTCAACTACCTCATTTATATAAAGAGGTCTTAACGTTCATTGTCATGTACTTCAATACTCTTGTATTCCGAGTTTCCTCTTCGTGTGTGTATTGTAATCTTTTCAAGTGATAGTGAATTTGGTCGTTTCCGTCAATCACGTGGTTTTGCCATTCTGGGTTTCCACGTTAAATTTCTTGTCTCGTTGTTTTCTCATTGCTTTAATTCTAAGGTTCTACTTAATCTATCGAGGTTGTTTGCACACGTGTTTAATCCCCAACATCCTCGTCGGTTCATATTGAACATCTATTGTAGATCGGCAAACTCTTCCGTGAAAATATCGACCCGATAGTGTAAAGTGTGTACTTCTTCCTGATTGTGGGGAGGGTTTCTTGATTAAAGTTTTCCTCCCTAGCTCCCTTCAAGCTAAGCTGACTTTTCTTTCTCTTCTCTAGGAAGAGACTTCATTTCTACTAGTTCTCCTTCTAGCCCGGTGGTTGCCCTCTTCAAAATAGCGGTCGAGAGAGGTCATCAGCTTATGGTACATCGAAAATATTTCCTTTGACACCCGAGACAAACAACAAAAGCTGAAAAGTTTCTAACTAATATAAACGTGAGTAGTTCTTACTTCTCGAAGGTCAACCGTTGCATTGTCGAATGAAGAAGGAGGGGAGATCGACAATGTGAGTTCTTACCTCTCGGAAGTCAACCATTGCATTGGAGCATGATTTGTTAGCTTGATCCTCACCACCAACAGAAATTCTTTGACTTGTGAGTTCTTCTCAATAGGCCACCCTGCGATCTTGTAAAACATTTCCAACGTTAAATTTTCTATGAATTTTTTATCCTTACACCGAAGGACTTGATTTGAGCAGCAATTTCAGTCGATGTGCTTGGGTTTGCCTCATTGACAAGTACTAAAACAAAAGTGCTTCATCTACTGCTTACTCTAAAGCACGTCTTTCTATAAAATTTTGCAGATCTAAAGTTCTTGGGCTAAGGACTAAGGGGGGGAAGGTCACGATCTTCTAGAAGACAAGAGCATAAATGAAGAACGTTATTGTCGTCAATCTGTTTTTATCGATCAACATACATGAAGGATTTAATATTACATTTGTCTTCTTTGCTTTTTTTGCTTTGATCTTCATTGAGACCTCAAGTTTCCTCTTTAATTTTCCTGAAGAGCGTGTAGGAAAGAAAGTTGCAAGAGTTGTGTTAAAAGTAGAATGCAAAATATTGAATAAGGCAAAATTTGAGAACTTGCCTTCAATTTTTCGATAATCACTATGATCCTAGGGATAATCGATCCTGGATTTTATCTGACGATCGGATATTTGCAGACGACGAAGGATTTCTTATGCATATATGAATTTCTGGTTAAAACGATCGTCTTTAGCTTAAAAGGGGCCATGTTCATTGGAAGGGTTTTGAAGTGGTCGACGTAAATAACTACCTCTTCGCACTCGATGAGGAGGTCCTCGATCAACATCATCAATCTAGGAGGAAACTCAAATCCTTCGCATTCGAGAATTAAGACCTAGAGAAAAGTGTTAAGCCACATTGTGATGTTTGTTTCTGGGAACAAAGTAACACATTTTGCGATGGGCAATCACCAGAGTGCCTAAGGGCCACATTAACTTATAGATCGTCATAAAGTTAATGACGATCTGGGTGATCTCAGTAGTGTAGCAATAGTAGATATATGTGACGATCACCAAGTAATTGTTTGGCAGAAGTGTGAAGATGGGCATCATCGGGTCCATAGTAATTCCACTACGAATGGATTGAATGGAAACCTAAGGTTATTCCTTACTATCGAGATTATCACTAGTAAAGCGTGGTTAAGTAACAATCGACACTGATGGTACACCACTGATACCAGTTTCCCCATATTCAATAGGATATTTCTCAGAAATGGAGTACTTTCTTCTTCCAATATTAACATTCAGAGTAGGTTAAGGGCACATGTGAGTTTAAATGATTTTGGAAAAACTATCGTGGGTTTTAAAGAAGTCGAGAAATCATGTTTGGCTTCATAAAAACACAAGATTGCCAACAAGATGCATTCTAGATTGAACTCTACACGGAACCGAGGACTTAGTTAAGAAAAAAAGCTTACCGTTTTTGTGTAGTAACTGTGCTGAAGTTACTTGAAGGTATGGGATTCTAGGGAGCTACTGTGCGCCAGCGCAAAAATGAGTGATTTAGGGATTTTCTTCTGACATGATGTAAAGGATTATGACACATGGACGGTTGAGATCACCATTTTTCAAATTTTGCTTAGTATTCGAACAATATGGTTGGGAGATTTTGCAAAATAGCCATATATTAAAGATTCCTTTGTAATAGCTTATTTTGATAAAGAATTTATAAAATAGCTTGTTTTCATAAAGTATTTGTTAAATAACCTATTTTATATATTTTAATAAAACTAAATCAAATAATTTATATTATATATATATATATATTAATTAAAAATATATAATAAATTAAATTACAATATAATAATATTAATAAAATATTATATCGAACGACACGTAAAATACCGAGTACTAACTGATATATCGATCATACTCTATGAATCGGAATATATATTTTAATATTGATCGATATGGCAGTATTGAGTTATAGTGTCGGATAATGGTCCATATTTTTATATCGTAATTTCACATATCGATCAAAAATTTTCTGGTCGATCTAAAAAAACATGGGCTCCGAACCGTAAACCTGGTATTGGTCCATATACCGGTGCCGCCCGGCTTTCATTGTACCAGACGCTATGAAAATATTGATTAAATATTATTCGGGGCGACATGTAAACTATCATTTATCGATCGATATATCGGTCATACTCTCCGAATCGGAAGATATATTTTCATATCGATCGATATGTGAAATTACGATATAAAAATATGGACCGATATCCGACACTATAACTCAATACTGCTATATCGATCAATATTAAAATATATAATCTGATTCATAGAGTATGAACGATATATCAATTAGTACCCGGTATTTTACGTGTCGTTCGATATAATATTTTATTAATATTATTATATTGTAATTTAATTTATTATATATTTTTAGAGTATGAAC
>RWGZ01001523.1:0-84203 GCA_009725065.1 Utricularia reniformis
TAAATTAAATTAGAATATAATAATATTAATAAAATATTATATCGAACGACACGTAAAATACCGGGTACTAATTGATATATCGTTCATACTCTATGAATCGGAATATATATTTTAATATTGATCGATATGGCGGTGTTGAGTTATAGTGTCGGATATCGGTCCATATTTTTATATCGTAATTTCACATATCGATCAAAAATTTTCTGGTCGATCTAGAAAAACATGGGCTCCGAACCGTAAACATGGTACTGGTTCATATAGCGGTGCCGCCGACTTTCATTGTACCAGACGGTATGAAAATATTGATTAAATAATATTCGGGGCGACATGTAAACTATCATTTATCGATCGATATATATAATATATATATATATAATAAATTATTTGATTTAGTTTTATTAAAATATATAAACGTAGGCTATTTAGCAAATACTTTATGAAAACAGGCTATTTTGCAAAACCTTTATCAAAACAGGTTATTTTGCAAAGGAATATTTAGTAATAGGTTATTTTGCCAATTCTCTCGTCAATTTTATGTCTAATTTGTACCAACTTTTAAAATCAAATTTAGTCAAACTTGTAAAAATTAAAGAGATCAAATGAAACTTTCTTATGCATATAAAAACGAATGTATTAACATAACTCATAATCTAATCTTCAACTTAATCATCTCTCCATTGTGGGATGAACAACAATTATATGCTTAAGAGGATTCAAAACGTCGACGCCACCGGCGTGTTCCACAAACTCCGCCGGCGTAAACGACCTCCGGTGACACTCACACATAATATTCACCTCCTTCATATTATACTTATACAATAACCCTTTCACTGTCTTCCCATTTGGACCATTCCCCGTTGCTGTTACACATGGAACGTACGCCCCAGAAACAACCCTTCTATTGCTTTGATTCGTTATCTTCTTCCCCATTCTCCTTTCAGGGTTTTTATGCGTATGACAAATATTACCTGCAACTGCAAATTTGTTCATAAATGAGAGAAAAACGCGATTATTTGTATATATCATACCTTTCTCCGAATCAAAACTTGTGGGTTCGTTCAAATCAACGTTAAGATCTCTTCTTTTACCGAACCCATTCGCCGGAAATGTTAATTTGTTATCGTTATCATTTTCTCCGCCGCGAGAAGTNTTGTACGGAGGTAGGGTTGGCATTTTTACATGCGATCAAGAGTTCTGCTCCTTAACAGTACTGTTTATTTTGATTAATGTCTAATTGTAATGGTAAATTGATGAAATAAATAAATAAATAAAATAAAAATATATTGAATTTAGGTTGAAATCAGGGAGGACGAAGACGACGAAGGCTTGCCTGTAAACAACCATTTCTTTCAATTGAAATTCCCACGCGCAACTTCTCAATTGTCTGTTTCGATACCCTGTGGAATGATGATTTGATTATTGTTTCACCGAAAAAGGGCTTCGTTTTTCCATCAGTATATGTGATTTGCGCATCAACAAAAAGAAACAATAATTGTAGCGGGTAAAGGGGGGTTTAGGGTTAATTTCTGCCCTAGCTTGGATTTTTCTGTGGATAATACCGATTCAGGCAGCATTTTTGCAAGCCCTAGAATTATTGAGGTATCAGGTAACTTGAAACCCTAGTATGGTTTGCTATGCATTTTGTTGATTGAGAAAGGGCGCAATGTTTTGAAGGGTTCTGTGATTTCATTTTATTTTTTTATTTGCATTTGCGTTCAATGTTGATTGATGATTGTGGGTGTTCCGTGTTGTATCGTGAGGTTATTTAGTTGGGACTTGTTGTTTACGTTTTCGTTATTTTTGGTTAATTAGACTTTATGTGGAGTTTTTCCCTGCTTTATTACGTGGTTTCTGTTGTTTGTATGTGTCATAGTGCATGCTTTATGCTCATAGCATGTTCTTTTGCATGTAGTAACATATGACCTTTATCCTCAAAGTCTCGTTCCTTTAATTAATTTTGTCTTTCATCATTATGAAAGTTGTTGAGACTAGGATAAGCAGGAACCTCTGACAGTGTATCTCCTCGGGTCTCACTCTGGGGTAGCAAACTGTGCTCTTTTGCATGTTAAAAAGATAATTATCTGGTTAGATACGTACAAACCATGGAATGACCATTTTTTACGTGGTGTGGGATGATTGTATATTTATGGCTTGATCAAAACTATAGTTAATGTTGTGAAGGAGAATCCAGTAATTTTAGCATAGCATTACCATTACCATTTATTGATGAATACTCACCATCTATTACAATGATGATTGCTGAATTTCAATTCTTGTACATTTTTATCATGATTTAGTTGTGCAAAATTTGACTTCATTGTTTGTGCTCAAGACTAGACAACAACTCCCTGCCAGAAAAATGTTGACTGTTTTTACCAAAATTGTAGTCCACGATGATGATTTTTCCCCCTTGTAGTTTAGTTAATGGAGGAGATCGTATATGGCTATTGAAGTGGGGAATGAATGGATCTGCTTCATCATCATTTAGTCTAGTCAATGCCGAATATAATTCTATGGGAAGAGTTGCTGAAGATGAAATTGGTATTTCTGATGATACTTCTCCCCGGAAAGTAGTAATAAAAAAAGTTCAAGCAGCACTCAGGTATAGTTCTTTGTTTAATAATTTTTTTGGGTTGAGATGAAAGTGAATCATTTTTTCTCATCTCAGAAAAAAGTCTAAAGCTCGTGATGAAACAAAGCGAGAATTAGAATTTCTTGAGAAGGTATACTGCATTGATGTGATTCCCAATTTTTTTGGATTGAATGCATCCCTTCTTTTCTTGTTTCCTTCAGGGTGGAAACCTTTTAGATTACAGGCTTCCCTATGTTGCTTCAGCTAGTGTTCAATCAACATCAGTTACTGATCTGCAGAGTGATCGGCTAGTGGCCAAGTAATTTCCTTGAACTTTCTCTGCAGCTCAGATCATATTTGGCCACAATAAAATATTTGTTATTTATTTTCTGTGTTGTACTTAATCATTTGTGTTTCAAAGTATTTATCTTGTACACTTACAGCTCTGTTTGCTGAAATTTTTAATTTGTTCCTGAACATTGTAGTGAGGCAAAAGGTAGTGCTGCATTTGTCACATCATCACATGGAGAATCCGTGGAAACTAATGGTGGACCCGGAGTAGTACCTTCAGAAGCCAATAGCGCTGATAATCTCTTGTACTTTGATGCTGACACAGAATTTTCTGATGGTGGTCGAAGTTTGTCGCATCCTTGCAGGAGTGGTTTTGTACCACCAAAACAGTCATTGAACATAAATGAAACACAGAAACATGGCGATTCAGCTGCTTCTAATTTACCTAGGAAAGCATACAAAAGGCGCTATAAGACTCGTCCTAGTCATGAAGGAACTAGGTCTTTTTCAATGGAGGCAGATCGTGCTCATGGGAATTGTGAAACTAGGGATGCAAAATATTTGGAATCTGAAGGGGAGAAACAAGATATGAAACTGGTTGTTTTGTCAAGTTCTATAACTCCAGTCGAAGCTGCCCTAGTAAAAATTAAAAATTCAGGTGAACGGCTTCTTAACCAGTTGGATGGCTTAAAGTCTAATGAATCTATGAGAAACCCTGTACAAGGTGTTTCTAGGCTAACCCAGCCAGATTATGCTGATCCCATCAATCCTATTCATGAGCGACTGAACCAAGAACAACAAGCTAGTGCTAGAAGAAGTCCAAAGATGGTTGATGCTCAGTTGACTTCTCATGAGACAAATTGTTTTGAGAGGAAAAAAGAGGATAAAAAGAGTACTGACCCAATCACAGGGATAGGTAATGGCAGAAGTAATAGTAGTGAAATGCTTTCCATAGTGCAAAATGTTGACACCTGTGAGAGCAATATAAGTCATAAGTTACCAGATGATGTGTCTGTAATGGATATTTGCAAGACTGTACCGTTATATAAAGATCACGAAGAAGGTGGCAATTCAAGGTTTTGCAAACAAGAGACTGGTCATGGTTCTCAGAGTCTACCTGAAAATGGTTTGTTCCTTCAATCAATTGAAGGCTTAGATGAAACCGTATCCAATTCAAACAAGTTGGTAGCTCAAGTAACTGTTGAGAAAATGGACACTTGTAGCTCTGTTCTATCAGACCCTAATAGAAAACATGGTGAAACTTTAGTTGAATGTCCTAATGCACAGAATGAAACATCTTGTAGCATTAGACATGAAGATCCTGTTGATGCCAAATATTCAAACCCTAAGAATACTGGGTTGTCAAAAAATGTTTCCAGTGTTTTGTGTGAGTTGAAAACTTCTGAGACTAATACAGCATTTTCAGGCGACATTGATGATGATTCAGTTTTGAAAGAGGCACAAATCATCGAGGTTATTCTTGAGACATTTGTTTATCTACATGTTTTCACATTTATTCTTGAAAACTTTGTAATTTGTATTAGATCAAGACATGTGATGTAATTTCTCAATAGGCTAGAAGAAAAAGAAGTGTGGAGCTCTCTTTACGAACTTCCCCAGAAAGGATTCAACAGAGATCACATTGGGATTATGTGCTTGAAGAAATGGCATGGCTGGCAAATGATTTTGCACAGGTTTTGAAATTCTTATTTTCCCTGACCATATGTAAATCTTTATTGTTTGATTTTACCTGTCGAATCTCTATTAAACAGAAATCTGTACCATTTTTAGGAGCGTATGTGGAAAATAGCTGCAGCAGCTCAACTGTGCTTTAAAGTTTCTGTTGCTTGCAAATTGAGAAGAGAAGCCAAAGGGTCTGGCATGGATACTAAGACAGTCGCTCGTACCTTGGCAAAAGCTGTCCAGGAGTTCTGGAACTCTGTTTTGGTGAAGGTGGCATGCTATTTTCTTATCCTTCTTCCTTTAATGCTTTGAACTATTGTATTGGCAATCTCATATCTTATTCTTAACCGAGTGTTGACAATTATGAAATGCATCGTATTATGCTATGTCAGACTAGAGTTGAAAATTCTTAATTCCCATTATGAGCTGCATTTGGTATCAAAAACTTGTGTCAGATATGTGTATATTTCTGTTCTTCATGTTTGTCTTGTACTCATCGAATTGGTTGTTTAAGAATAGTGTGTGGTTCTCGTAGTTCTTATTTCGACTTTTGCTACTTGTTTTAGGAGCTCTGTTTGAACTTGATTCTATAGCCCGCATATGGTACCGTTACTTATGAATTTTGTTGGCCAATTGCCATTTTTTACAGGGAGCAAGTGAAATCACGGGACAGAAAAGTTTAAGGAATGAGCCTATTCGAGCATATGCTGCCAGAGTTATTATATCTCAAAATACAAGTATCCCATTTTGTCAGACGGATTTACCAGTAAAGCATGATAGACATTCTGACTTGAAATCACCAGAATTCCGTGAAGACAATACTACATATGTACTGGTCGTTAAGAGTGCTTCAAATATCTCTGTTATTTTGTTTAAGGGTTAGATTTTCAATCCTTCCAGTTTTCATTATTTCATCCTTCTATGTTCACAGGAACAAAATTTCTATACCGTACCTCCTGGAGCCATGGAGACCTATAGAGCTTCAGTTGTGTCTCACGTGGCTCACATTGAGGTAATGTTGTGTCTCTCACTATCGTCGTCCTGAGACTTGCCCCTCTTTCAGATTTTCATTTTTTTTTTCTCTCTTTTCAAGTGCAAGGAACCATAATAGACTCATTTAATGACTAATACCATAATTCTGATCAAGACCATTTAAGTGAAAAGAAAATTGAATCACCTGATTATTTGTAATCATATGTGGGTTTTGTACTTAGCCAAATCATTTTTTTATAGTTTGTTTGGCTAGAATCACATCCCTTAGTAGAACCATACTGTGACACATTTTTGATGAATTGCTAAATTTCATAGAAAACTGGAAGCTATGGGCAAGAGGAGGCAGGCATGTCTGCATATGATGGTGTGGCTGGTTAGTATTTTCAAATATTATGTTGTTGTTGGGATGTTGTGATTTCAGTATAGGGAGTTATATGATATATTCTGCAGATTTAGAATCCCAAGATATTGAATATGATGAGAATGAGAGAGAAAATAGAGCATTTGACTTGACAGCGGGATTTGAAAGCAGTATATTTTCTAGACATGGAAGGAAAAAACTGAAACACTTGAAACATGGGCGTTGCATGACACCGTATGAAGTGGGTTCTGACTTAAGTTTGCAACGTTATGAAATCAAATTAGTCAATCGAGAGCCAGGTTCACTTTCAAAAAGGCCTGGTAGCAGTCTTAATGTTTCAGTTCCAACAAAACGTGTCCGAACTGCTTCCAGGAGAGTTATTGGCCCATTTAGTGCAGGGCCATCTGGATCCTCCCAGATGTTTAATAGAGCAGATGCATCAAGTGGTGATACAAGTTCACTTCAAGATGATCTGAGCACACTCCGTGCTGGTTTTTTTCCAAATACATTGGATACTGATTCTCCCCGGGATTTTGAAAAACATTCGTCTTATGAATGTGCAGAAGTATCGATGATGCCAAAAAAGAAGAAAGCAAAGCACATGGTATTTTAATTCCTTAACGAAGTCTTTTTTTGTCAACTTCAGACATTGATTTTATTTTTTTTTGCGGTTTTTATGTCAGAATAATGAATATGACCAGCGTTGGCGAGCTGACTCCAGCTTCCATGAGGAGCAGGTGAATTATTAATATTTCAGCCTTAGATGTGGTTAATCTTTTTGGATCCTTGTCCATTCAATAAGAATTTTAAACTTTTTTATTGCGGGAAGCCTTTAGTGAACAACTATATATGGGCAAACATATTTATGATTTTTTTATGAATTGTGCACAATAAATAGTTTTATTCTCATTGTTTTCAATCTATGACCACTTCTGGACTATGAAAACTCTTTTGCATTTTAGAGGGATCGTCTGAAAGGGAGGTCCGAGAATCATCTTCTTGAATCTAATGGAATCAGTGGTAATGTGTTTCTTGTATAGTTTGTTCTGGTTTACAATTTCTGCTTTTTTTCTATGCATTCTAAGTCTTTTCATAACTATATGAAGGTTTTTTTGGTCAACCTATGATTAAGAAATCCAAGGTTTTGCGACAATCAGGAGATCACTCTTTTGAAAATCCCTCTCAACCTGGTGTATCCGTTTCTTCTTCAGCGGCCTCTCAGTTCAGTAATATGAACAATCCCAATAAATTAGCTAAGATGCTTGCTGGCAGAGATCACGGCAGGAAGATCAAGGGACAGAAGGTTTTGCATTTTTTTGCCAGGACTTTTCCAATTTTCAGATATTTATCTCAATAGTTCCTGGATTTTATGTTTTATTACTTTCAGATGCCTACAAGGCAGCCTGGATCTGGGAGCCCGTGGTCTGTCTTTGAGGATCAGGTTGATTACTTTTAGCACCTTTGCTTTTAACAAGCGGATATATTTTGCATTTAACATTTCAGTTGCTGTTGCTTTCCCTACGTTGAGAGCTAAGCTTTTACTGATTTTTAGTATGCCTTTTCAGGCACTTGTTGTCTTGGTGCATGATCATGGACCCAACTGGGAGCTCATTAGTGATGCGTTTAACAGCAGTTTGCATTTCAATGTGTGATTTTTTTATCAGCTCTACATATTTGATTTCGATTGGCTTCATTTGATTTTCCTTTTTTTGTAATACAAATAGTGTGTATTCCGCACTTCTAAAGAATGCAAGGAGCGGCATTACACTTTTATGGAAAGAAATTCTTGTGATGGGGCAGATAGTGCCGAAGAGTCTGGTCCTTCACAGCCTTATCCATACACATTACCAGGAATTCCCAAGGTAAAAGTGCTATTACGTTATTATGGCTTGATCGATTTAGTTATGAATTTTCCGTCAATTTCACTATGATTTTCTGTCATCCATGATACAAAGTTTCTGTTTTCAGGGAAGTGCCCGGCAGTTGTTTCAACGTTTACTGGGCCCTCTTGAAGAAGACACACTGAAATCTCATTTTGAGAAAATAATAACGATTGGGCAAAAACTTCTACCACGTAGGAATCAGGTATCTATTTACATTTGATCATCATTGTAGTGTTTGCATGCCTTTTTATTCATCTCACGTTGTATTGAGCATTATCACTTTTGACAATCCTTCTCGATAGTAGCTGGCTTCATTATGTTATGAGTACGTCTTTTGAATGTCAGAACATTTTATATGATGTATGCTTATGCTCAGATTTGATCATATTTTTCACCCGGCATTTGTTTGCTCGAGAATTACGGACATTCTTCTAATTCTTAATGTTTTATCTTAACATGATTCATTTAATATCAGGACCCCAAACAACTACAGCAACCTCACAGCTCCCATTCAGCTGCTCTTTCCCAAGTTTTTCCAAATAACTTGAACGGAGGACCCATTCTGACGTAAGATATGAAGCTGCATTTTGTGATTATGTAAATTATTTTTCCTTGTCAAAATCTCTATTATTCTTTGGTCCTTGAAGGCCCCTCGATCTCTGTGATGTTCCAAGCCCTGATGCTTTTTCAAATGGACTACAAGTAGTGCATAATTCTGGATCAGGTATTCCAAACCAGGGTGTGAACAATTCATCACTTCCAGCATCTGGTGCATGTTCTTCATTGCAAGGACTCCCAAACATGGTGTCTGGAACTAATTTTTCATCGTCTCCCGGCACTGTCAATTCACCGGCTAGGTAATAAATCTAACTAACTCAGAAACTGGTTGCATGTCGATCTATTTTAGCATTATTTACCTGATTCTGATTCGGATACCAGGCATGTAATTCCCAGATGTGGATCGTTCTCCACTGATGATCAGAAGAAAATTCAGCACTATAATCAAATGATGCCTAACAGAAATGCTTCACAAGCTAGCATCCCTGCTCTTGGAACTCTTGCAGGAAATGATCGAAGTTCTCGTATTAATGCTAGTTCCGGTGCTGTAAATGTTGCAGCCAATGCAAATAGAAGTTTCCCAATGGCAAGACCTGGTTTACAGGGAACTTCAACACCTTCAGTGACCACAGGCCATGGAAGTCCAATGTCAAGATCTCATGATCCTACGCAATTGATGCGGGTATGCCATTTTCTAGTCCTCGAGAAACTAACAACTTTTTCTTTTAGTGTATTGTGTGTATTTACATCAAGTCTTTAATATTTTGCATCTGTTGTAGCCTGGTATGAATCAGGATTCGATGAGGAAAATCATGATGCCGGACGTGCATATTACCGGAAGCAGCCAAGGGATGTCTCACCAGACAAATTCTAGTCCTGTTTCTTCTTATGCTATCAATCATCAGGCATCTCCACAACAGCATCAAGCTCAGCATGCTTATTTTGAAGGAACAGCAAATCATGTTCCTGGCTCTCCGCAGCAACCTTATATTTCTCGCTTAGCAAAAGAGAGGCAGCTTCCGCAACGAATGAAGCTTCAACAGCCACAACCACAACAGCAATTTCCTGCTTCTAATACCTCGATGCGGCATGTGCAGTCAAAGCCTCAACTTCCCTTGCCATCTCCTGTTCAAACTAGCTCTCAAATTCAGCAGCAGAATAGTTCACCTGTTGCTGTTTCTTCATTGCCACAGCATCAACAGAAACGTCAAGTAGCTGCTGTGGGAGTTGTACAGAATCCTCAAGTTGGTGGAAGTGTGTTAGCAAATCATACAAGCAAGCAACAATCCAGACAACATCATTTATCGCAGTCCAATCGACAACATCCTCAGCGGCAGCAGTCACAATCTGTGAAGCTTGCGAAAGGAGTTTCTATTGGGGGCAGTGATTCAAATGGGGTTATTGCAAGTTCAGGTATCCAGCCTCTGGAGAAACGAGAAGCTGTTACTCAATTCAATCAAATTCAGGGATTATATACTGGCTCGACTCCGAGCATTATACAGCCTGCTCGGTCATGCTTGGCCAACCCATCGCTAAATCATTCAGTTCCTCAGAAGAAACTTTATTCTGGTCAAGGTACTTCAGCCCCGAGAAATATTCAGACTTCCAAGTCTGACAATGGCAGCCAGGGTAATCAATCAGGTCCTCGTGTTGTTTCCGGGTCGAGCCTTCAAAGAGCAACATCAGATGGTGGATTAAACTCACCAACTAATGGAGGTTCCACTATTTCCTTGCCTTCTAATTCATATGACTCTACTCCAGATGAGCAGGGACTTTGCCAGAAACAATCGGTCATCAATCATGATGTTACTGAACAATGGCAGCAGAAGCAACAGCAACAGCAATCACAGATTCAAAAGACCCAATCTCCAATATCTCAGATGCCTCCATCACAGTCAGGACAAGGCCCACAGCAGAGCCAGCTTCTGCAAGCAGGGAATGGTAACTTGTACGGGAGGCCCAGCGACCAAAGATTGGAGTAAATTGACTGATTTATCGCCTCAATGCTGACGAACATGCCATGGTCAGGTCATCATCCTGAGACAGCAGGTTTGTTGTTCATTTGCAGTATTTTCTTGTAGGGCATTCTAAAAAATTCCAAATTTATTCACTTGATAACATTTTCATTTTATTCTCTTACATTATCATCCTCCTACATTGTCTTATTCATTGTATTTTGATCTTCAACAGCACGAGCAAGCATCGAAGAACAACAGCCTATCGTTATGAATGAACTTGACAAAGTTTCGGGCAATGGAAGCTGCAGTTACATAGGTAAGATGATATAGAGATAATGTCATTTGCAGATTGCTTCCCCCTCCCCTCATTGTTTAATGCTTATTTCGCTTCGACTGACCTGACCTAGCCGTGGTTGCCCTTGTCCTTTTTGTATAGAGTATGGATTAGTCATCCGAATTCATTGTTGCCAATATGTTGGTTGAAAGACAGGGGCTTCTGCCTCTGCTGCTACTCATGTAGCCATCCAACTACATGTACAAAATTTTGTGAATATTATCAATTGTGCCTTTCCTTTCCCTTTCTGTATATTAATTCCTCTTTGTCCCTTCATTTCGAAAAAGATTGTATTTTATTCAAACATTCTTTGAATGTTTTTTTTCAGTTGTGTTGTTCTTCCAAATCTACTGCTTCTTCACTTGTATTGCTTCTTCCATATCACACCAAACTTTCTCATAAGTTTATTGTTTCGTTTCTTCTGCATCTCATCATCTCTTTTATTCTCTGCATATACTATAGAAGCAGCTAATTCTGCAGCTTTTCTCCATTGCTCTAACTGCATCTTTACATTCCTCAGTTTACATTCCATCTCTGCATTTGTTCTCTTAATAGCTTCGAATTCATCGTTCATTTGCTCTATCTCTGTATTATTGTTTTCGAGTTTGATGACACTTTTTGTTTCTTCATTAAGCTTCTCGATCTGTAACTTGAGTGCTCCGTTTTCGGTTGCTGCATTCTCTAATTCCATCTCCTTTATGATCATGTGAGCTTTGAGACTTTCTTTTTCAGTCTTTACATTATCAAGCATTGTTTGGCTGATGAGTTTACACTTAATCTGCGTTCCCAATGTTGCGTTTTTCTTATCGGAAGAACGGAGTTTCCTTTCAATTTGTATTAGATTTGATGTGAGCTCATCAACTTCATTCTTTGATCTTCTGATATATGTTTTCAGATCTTCTTGTCTCTGTTCTGATGCAAATTTGATGATTTTCATAATTTCGACAGCATTTTCGGTCTCTTGTTGCTTTTGGAACAGATCTTCGTCGTATCGCATACGTGCGTTTTCTAGAGCTGATTTTAACACTTCAACTTCAAGCTTCAAAGAAGTAACATCAGTTTCATCTGATATTTCATTACTTTGAGGCTCATTTTGATCATATGATAACTTTGCCTCTTTGAGAGACTTCGCGTGAGATCTCGAACGTTCGAGCTCCGAAGCAATAGCTCCACAAACTTCCATAGCTTCGAAACTTGCTACTTTAAGTATCTCAGTCATTACTTTAGATTCCACAAGTTGCATTAGTGATCGATCAATGATTTCGAAGGCTAGAGATTCCGATTTCTTAGCTTCACTTGTTTTTCTCTTTAGTTCATCCCAAAGAAGACGAGCATTTTGCAGCTGTTTTTGATTCGTATTTGACTCGGCTTTGAATACGGGTGAAGATTTAAGCTCGGCATTGAGAAATCTAATCTCATCGAATGCAGAAAACAAGGCAGCGGAGTCCGAAACCAGCTTCCGGGATTCCTCAAACTTCTTTGACAAAATCAAGAGTTGCTTCCTTGAATCCTTTGCATCATTCTGAGCTTCCCTTTTCAGTAATTCCACAGAGATCAATTGATCCTTCACAATATCTAGTTTGCTTTCGAGTAGGAAAATACGAGACTCCAATTCCGTAACTTTGTTCGGACACTTTTCCTGAAAATTCTTCACAAATTCGAATACATTTCAATTATCTAACAAACAAGAAACACGAAAGAATTGAGCATCTTTATAACGATACCTCTGAACATCTCCGTGTTTGCAAATCATGATCAGAAAATGTAGGGGTTCTCGGTTTCACGGTAAGATTTAACGAACATACGGTGGGGTCTAGATATCTCGGACTTGTCTTAACGAGATGAATTAAGCGAGTAGAACCTCGTTGAGCTAATTCCTTTTGAAACTCTTCTGAAGAACCAGACTTGATAGAAATCCTTCTAGTTTCTTTCGAAGATTTCGATCTGCAACACATGCATTATTTGAATCCCATGAACCAAACGCAAAGAGCTACTGAAGAACATTATTGTAAAGGACTAAGAATAAGGCTCTTAAGCCAAACAAACTCGAACACGAACGAACATGAACAAACTTTTAGAAATATGAACAATGCTCAAACACGTTTTCCATTCGAATTATAATATGAACGAACACAAACTCGAATCGTTCGTATCGAATAACAATCCTAACTAAGAAATACCTGAGTTCAGGATTCTGCATACTTCGACTCAGGCTTCAAAGTTGCTACTTTGAGTGTCTTCTGTTAAACAGAAAGTGTTGAGAGTTAGTGCAGTCAAATGTGAAGTGGGATGCAAAAAATGGTGCATAAAAGAAGAACAAAGGAAAGAAAACCAACCAAATGAAATAAAACATTCAGCTTGAAAAAGTAAACAAATAACTAAAGCAAGGGACTATGTAAGTAAAATCTATATGTTAATGAACAAGATATGTGACCCGTGAAGCTTATTGCTATTATCTTTATACAGCAGATCTGGAATTTCTTGTCTGTACCCAAAAGTAATACGAAAAAAACAGAAGAAAACACATGCTAAAGCCTATATTTCAAGCCACGCTTGAAAAAGACACCATACCCAGCCCACACCTTACCATATCGCCTTCAAATTTTGCACAGTCACACCCCATAAGCCATAAAGCGACAAAAACAGTAGCAAACATGTTGAGAATCAAAGAAAGAAAGAAGCAGTGTTTTGGATGCCCGAAAAAGAAATAAACAACTTACAAAAGTTACCTGCATTTCGGTCTCCTTAAACTTGCACATGTTCCAGCAAAGAAGACGCTTTCATGCCTGCAAACTCACTTGATTTGACTGCTAGAATTTTGTTTAACAAAAGTAATAAATTGACAAGATTCTCTATCAAATTTAATGGATTGTGACATTTCATTAACAAGATGGAGAATAAACTATTGGGTCCATGAATTGTAAGAAATTTATATTTAAACTGGACCAATTTGTCCCTCTAGTTCTATAAACTGACTCAAATACTTATGTGAAAAAGACATTTAGTCCTCAAGTAGCATGAAAATGGGATCTCGAGTACAACCTGAGTTTAGCCCCTGTGCCACCTGCAAAGTACTCACAGTGCTTTCATAAATACATCATAAATAAGACGATCAGCTAGTCAGAGTGCTTTCATTAGTGTCTTGAGATTGGGATCTTTGAGTCACACAGAGCCAAGTTCTCAAAGACTCGTCGCTAAAATCACCGGAGATGGGCACGTGCCATGACCCTTTTTCAGATTCCTGAAATGTAGATGGAAAAATGTATAACGTTGTGACTAGTGAGGTATGAAAAATGAGTACCTGAATGACGATGGAGTATAACGGTGGCATTGTAAGGTTCAGTTCACCTTTCGAAAATGCATACCGGACCTGCGTTGCATTATCACAAAAAATATCAGATTCAGATGATTTTCCTCTCAAAGATCATAATGAAAGATTTTACGTGGTGTCTTTCTTTCCATCGGAGGAAAAAATTGGTGCCAAGAAGCTCAAATATATGATCCCTCATTTCATCATTTGTCACCAGCAAGCACTTAAATTTCACAGCAGCATATAACCAATACCTGAGTAATAGCCAACGTTTCAAATGTCGTATTATCGAAAATGGTCATTACATATAAAAAAAGGAACAGTATTATACCAATCATCATTTGATCCAAAAGGTGTTCCATACAGTACACCTTGATCAATCCACTTTTCGATCAAATCTCGTTTAGAAGCATCTTCAAGAAGGGACCGAATACGCTTATTATGCAATACAACAAGGGGCCATTTCTTGGTCTTATTATAAACTTCCTTTACGACAGCTTCAATCTGAATTAAATTTGAAAAGAAACCCGATGAGTCATTGCTTCCAAACAATTCCACAACAAAAATCAAAATGGCCCAAACGTCATGATACGTAACCTGTGAAATACTGAAACCACCATCTGCAAAGTTCTGTTGGTACAATCCGATATTTGCTCCATCTATAATAACTTCATAATCAGAATGCTGTTCTGTCCACTCCTTCAAGGTTTTTTACAATAAGGCAAAGATTCACTAATTGTTGGGGTATGTACTGATAAACTTTAAAGTTTAAAAGAACAAAATTTTAATACCAACCATAAATTCCCTGAAATTTGTTTGAACTTCTCTGACTGTAGCTAATGAAGAAATTGACTCTGCAAACTTTTCAGTTTCTGCTCTATCGATATCAATACATACCAAGTCATGGCCACAGGCACAGCATCTTCCTTCAGAGTTAACATTTGATCTATGTGTAACCCACTCACCCCTTCCGATCCACCCAAGTCCATGCCATCCACCTCCGTTTTTTATCAAAGCTTCCTTAACTTGAGTCGAATCCAAAGTTACAGAACCGAAATCAGCTGCCTTTTTGCTAATGAACCACCTCTCCATAATCTCCATGGTAGACTCTCGAACTCCTCTTAATATCCTCAGCTTATGAAAATACTCATAAACCTTGTTGTCTCTCTCAGTCTCCACACTCACCTATGAAATTAAGAGTTTTCATCATGAACAGTATCAACCCAACAACCTTCTTCATGCAAGGAACAGAATACGAATGACTAGACCTATTCCATACTGAAATAGAAGATAAACCAACACTAATAATCAAGAGTTTGCACTAAAATGGCAAGAATCTCAACTCATTTAGAATGATGAACACTGAAAGCAAGAAAAAAATCAGCTATTGTTATGTCAATGCACAGCAAACATAAGATGAATCATGCCACCCAAAAATTAAAATAAACATTTTGGGATTTTGTGAATAAAAATGACACCTCTAGCAATGCAGAAAGCTCAGGTTCCTCTAGGTGCAGCCCCTCCAATTCAACACTCTCTTTAACTTGATACGCTTTTTCGGCTTGGCCACTGCTGCAATAAAACAACAGTGCCGGAACATAAGTCCTCAACTTAGGTGAAACCCCATAGTTCTTAACGCTCTTCGCTAACTGAAATGCATAGTCCCCATCTCCCTTCGCCGCCGCAAGCCTTGCAACAGAGGCCAGCGTAGCCTCGTTTGGCTTCAAGTTACCATCATCATGCCTCTTAAATAACTCGAACCCAAATTCAATAGCCGTTCCCCGTACTTCAGGATCCGATATACAGTTAGAGCATATATAAAGGAAGGAATTAAGGTTGGAAAGAGTGAGTACGGGCAAGTTAGCGGACTCGTAAAGGGCAATGGCGGCGATCAGATCCTTCGATCTAGAACAACGGTCAAGAGTTGCGCGGAATTGGGCCTCCGGAGACAGTTTCAGCTTCTTCCGCCGTGGTGTGAGGTTGTCCATGTCTAATTACATGCAACAACAAAAAATCATCGAGCAGCAGACAGACAATTTACATCAACCATTGCCACTTCCACCACCCCATAAGACAATAGGACACCAATTCGAAAAAAACCCAAAATTATTACCTATCAACAAACTTCAAGCGCTGATGCAAGCAATGAGATTTCCCGTACCCAGCAATTGGGTTCGCCGTCACAGAGCAGCGATGTAAAAATTGGAAATTGAAAAACCCTAATCCGATTTAAGGAGATTGAAAAACCCTAATCGGATTGTTACTCAGTTTGAATATGGGTCAAATCAAACCCGACTTGAACCGGACTTATATTCAACCCTGTACTAAGTCTCTATACGGTATCAATTTACCATAATTTATATTTCTTTATATTTAAAATAGAATTTGAAATAAACAAAAACAAAAACAAGAAACACCTACCTAATATATCATGTTTTACAGAACATGGTGGGCCAGGACACCGAGTAGGTGGGCCAGCCCAATCAGCTCACTTTTTCTTTTCCTAAATCATTTAAAAATATATTTAGTTATTTATAATCCAGATTTATTAGCATTTTTAAAATTTGAATTCCTTAATAAAAGATAAATTCAAATTTTATGAATGTGCAATTTAAAATTAAATAATCTAAAATAAAATAGAAAAACAAAATTTAAAAAAACATAAATTATACGCTCAATGTGTACAAAATAAATAAAAGGAAAAATGGCGATTTGGATCCCAAAGTTTGGATAATTTGACAATTTTAGTCCCCAAAGTTTCAGTGGCAAAAACAGTCCCCAAAATTTTGATGATTTGACAATTTTGGTCCCCAAAGTTGCGTATTTTTGCAAAATACATCTCCAAAGTTTGCGAATTTTGGCAATTTTGGTCCCCAAATTAATTTTCGTCCGGGGACCTAATTTGCCACAATTCGCAAACTTTGGGGACGTATTTTGCGAAAATACGTAACTTTGGGGACTGGTTTTGTCAAAATTCGCAAACTTTGGGGACCGATTTTGCGTACATGAAACTTTGGGGGTTGGTTTTGCCAAAATTGAAAACTTTGGGGATCAAAATTATCAAATTATCCAAACTTTGGAATCAAAACTGCCTTCCGTCCAAAACTTTGGGACCTAAATAAAAATAGCATTTTTATCCTAAATACATTTTGTTTATAAATATGTCTTAATTTGTCGAGGAACTACGTCATTCTGTAAATTGTCGTCTAAAGTGACTGCCGGAGTTTGACAGCGTAATCAGCCATTTGTTGTTCTTTGACCGAAGGCAAACATTGAATCTCCAAGCCCTGAAGGGCGGAGATTTTATTGATATTATGGTAACTTCATTATTATGTTGGAATTATTATTGTCCGAAGAATCTTGGAATAAAGGGATAGCCCAGATGGAATACTTGACAAATATCGATTTTTTATATAGATCCTATTTCGTTGTATTGTTTTTTTGAAGTGGGTTTTGAGAAAATCATTTGATGATGGGTGATTGTCTGAAATTGGGAAATCAGCCGACATTGCCTTCTCCTCGTTGTGAATCAATGGATGCTAATGACAGTGATTCTAAGAGGATCAAGCTCAGTGATGGCAGATCTTTAGCTTACACAGAGAGAGGTATCGCTAAACATTTGTCTAATTACAGTGTTGTTGTTGTTCATGGTTTTGGCAGTTCCAAAGAGATGACATTCATGGCTTCACAAGTAAACAATATTCTTTCTTTAGCATTATAATTTCTTTGGATCAAAAAGGGCTTCTAATATACTTTTAGCCATTAGGAGCTTTTGGATGAGTTGAAGATATACCTTCTTCTGTTTGACCGAGCGGGCTATGGAGATAGTGATCCTAATCCAAAGCGATCATTGAAAAGCGAAGCATCGGATATTGAAGAACTTGCTGATAAACTAAATTTAGGATCTAAATTTTACATTCTTGGAGTTTCATTAGGATGCTACCCAATTTGGAGTTGCCTCAAGTGGCTCCCCCACAGGTACTATGCAACTTTGTTGAGTTTTTATGTTCATTAGCTATCATTAACTGATGTCTCAATGCTTATATAGGATATTTTTTTGCCTTAATTGATAGTGCTAGTCCCGAGCAGCGAGCAGTATATCGTTTTGTGTCAAGGCATTCTCTGTACTATGTAACTTTGTTGAGTTTTTTATTCGAAAAGTGAAAACCGGAGCACGTTAACTTCATCTTATGTTCATTAGCTATCATTAACTGATGACTGAATACTTTATAGGATAATCTATCGCCTTAACTGATCAGTATATCGTTTGTCTCAAGGCATTCTCTGTACTATGTAACTTTTATGAGTTTTTTTATGCGAAGAGTGAAAACCGGAGCACGTTAAGTTCATCTTATGTTCATTAGCTATCATTAACTGATGACTGAATACTCATATAGCATAAATTTTTGCCTTAACTGATAGTGCTAGTCCCGGGCAGCGAACAGTATATCGATTTGTTTCAAGGAATTCTCTGTACTATGTAAATTTGTTGAGTTTTTTTATGCGAAAAGTGAAAACCGGAGCACGCTAAATTCATCTTATGTTCATTAGCTATCGTTTTGTCTGTGTTTTGTGTTTAGGTTATCCGGAAGTGCTCTTGTGGTTCCGTATATAAACTATAAGTGGCATTCTCTTCCGCGTGCTTTAACGAAGGATGATTATCGTAAGCGTCTCTGTAAATGGATACTCAGAGCTGTACGCTATGCTCCTGGACTACTGCATTGGTGGCTAACTCAAAAGATTTTCCCATCATCTAATGTTCTTGATAGAAACTCAGCTTTTTTTTGTACTAAAGACTTGGAATTGCTGAGGAATACACCAGGTTATCAGTTACTTAACCAGGTATTTTTCTTCATTCTCACTCATACCATTTAAATTTACGGGGGCATATGGCATTTAAGATCTTCATAATTTGTATGAGTTGACAAATTTGATTCACAGGGTTTCTTAATTTTGGTAAATCTAATCGTTTTATGAAGGCAAACTAGTTCTATACTTTGAATTTTTGGCAAAAATACTATTCAAAGTTTAATATTTGTGGCAAAATCCATGTTTTCATATCTGCCGGTATGGCGAAAATCGGGCGGAACCAGTATTTCGATCGATACCGCTTGGTACCGGGTTTCTGGGTCAGAACCCGGATTTTTCAGGTCGACCCGGAAAAAAAAAAGTTTTTAAATAAAAAATATATTTCATTATACCAGTTGTACCGATCCGGACCGAAATGGTACGCCGGATCGGTATGAAAACATTGGACAAAATAGGTCCTCAAAATTTGAGGACTAGTTTTGCCGCACAGTAATCCGCCAAATTTAGGAAACTTTGGGGATCGTTTTTGTCAAAATGATCAAAGTACGGAGACTATGAACAACCCAAACTTTACTTTAGCATTTAAGGTCCCTTAGCTTGTCCAATTCAGCAAATTTGGTTCCCATGGTTTCTTAATTTTGGCAAATTTAGTCCTCAAAGTTTTCTTAATGCAAAACTATCCATACACTTCGAAATTTTGGCAAAACTACAAATTAGTCCTCAAAATTTGATGACTAGTTTTGCCAAGTTTGGGATCAAAGTACATAGACTATGAATGTTAAACTAGAGTTTGAGACCAAATTTGTCAAAATTATAAAACTTTAGGAACCAAACACGTCATTTTCTCATATTTACAGAGATTGAAGTGTTGGGATGACGAATTCAGTACAACTGTTGTTGTTTTATTCCACAGAAAAAGATGAGGAATTCAACAGTATTCAACTCAATACGTCAAGATGTTTTGGTGGCATTTGGAAAATGGGATTTTCAGCCAACTGAGCTAACAAATCCGTACACTGAAAAGGAAAGTTTGGTTCATATATGGCAAGGACATGAAGACAGAGTTGTTCCATTTCAACTCCAAAGATATATTTGTAGTATTTTACCTTGGATTCGATATCACGAGGTACCGGACGGAGGTCATTTGCTCGTATATGACGGTGTCGTTTGTGAGGCAATTTTGAGGTCTCTTGTTCTAAACGAAGATCCTTTGCTTTATCGTCCAGATTTTGAGCCAGGCAAGTAGTTGGTGTTTTTATTCATTTTTGTGCTTATAAGTTGTTTGAGGAGGATCTCTTGTGTGAATTTTATTTGTTAGGACAAAGTTATAATGCTGAGAATGAAATATTACTCAATCTGTTTCTTAGTTCGTTATTTGATGA
This sequence comes from Utricularia reniformis, assembly GCA_009725065.1. Lineage (NCBI taxonomy): Eukaryota > Viridiplantae > Streptophyta > Magnoliopsida > Lamiales > Lentibulariaceae > Utricularia > Utricularia reniformis. Next base: position 20,135 of record RWGZ01001523.1, read on the forward strand.
AAACACAACAATAGTAAATGGATAAATCGGTTGGTTTGGATAATATTTATTTTATATTGAAAACACAACAATAGTAAAATATTCGATTCCATAAAGTTAGGGGTGAGCAAAAATTTTGAAATATCAAATACCATACCAAAATTTTGTTATTTCGGTATTTGATATTCGATATTTGGTATTCAGTATTTGATTTTATGAAATTATGGTATTTGGTATTCGGTAATAAGAATGAAAATTCGGTATATATCAAATACTAAATTAATTTTTAAAATATTTATATATTTTTAAGTTTTAAATGGGTCATACATCATTCAATTATTAATATTTGATTAAATGTAGGGTTTTAGGATATTATTCTAATTTCTATTAAATTATGGTGAGCAAAATAACTTTAAGAATAATAATTTGGTTTCCACATGAGTAAACTATCAACTTTTCATTTATTTTCTAATAATTATTTTTCGTATTTGTTTTTAGAAGTTTCAGAATATTCTACACTTATATTGGAGTAGAAACTAGAAGAATTGAAGATTGTTTTATTATATAAATAAAGCAATTTAATCAATTACTGTATGTTTGTCTTTTTAAAATATTTTTATATTTAATTGATTGAAACAATTTTTTTTATTTGCTTTTAATTTTGGTATTTTGATACCAATACCGAAATAATTTCAGTATTTTGGTATTGTACCAAAAAATTATCGGATCGGGATCGGTATTCAATATTTAGTTTGGTTTGATATTCGATATTTCAATATTTAGTTTGGTTTAGTATTTGATACCTAATGTTCACCCCTAATAAAGCAATTTTTTTAAAAAATTAAAGTTGGCTACAAGTTGTCTTCTATATGGGTGGGCATGGATCAACCGAACCTAATAGATCAACCCAACTCGTACAAAGGGTTGGGTCGCAAAAATTAATTCATCAATTTGTACGGATCAATAGGTTGATATGGATAATATCATATTACTTATTATTTTTTTAATTTTAAATTAATAATAATGTTATTCTTAATTTATAATAATATTGTTTCAACCTATCGAGTCAACCCCTTAACAGGTCAAAGATATCTATTAACCCATCGAGTCAACCCGTTGGGATTGAAAGGTTCTACCGGTTCAACCCACAATCCGTGATGTGGGACCCATGCCTTCCCTCTTCTATTATAATAATGCATGTAGAATTTTTGGGACTAAAATTGACAGGTAAAGCACGTGGAATATCAACACCTTTAGGGATTGTTTGCCGAAAGAACAAAACTTTACGTACCAAAACTATGAAACTAGAGCACCATATTTGAGTCCCACCAATTGTAAATAATATGAAATAGACAATGAACTTGTTCTAGCACATTTTTCATGGAAATTTCCAATGGCATTGTTCTTGAAACATAGAAAAGAATACCCGTAAAACACGATCAATAAATCCGGATCAAAATACTCACAAGGTTAAGCTGCAAGATATGCACTTGCAGTTGTCTCCACATCTCCTCCCTGGCTTGTTTCTTGGGTATTAATTTTATCCTGCACATCATGAGCAAAACTGACTTATGTTTTAATTGAAGCATTAGTACTAGTCTCGATGGATTGAAACATAGTATCGTTTGATGCGATACGATGTGCACTCACAGTTGTCTCCACAGCTCCTCCAAAGCTTGTTTCTTGTGTGTTGATCTTATCCTGCATATCATGAACAAAACTGACTTCTGTTTCTATTGAAGTATTCGTACAAGTTTCGATGGATTGAAGCATTGCATCGTTTGATACGATACGATATGTACTCTCAGTAGACTCCACAGCTCCTCCATGGCTTGTTTCTTGGATAGTGATCAAATCCTGCACATCATTACCAAAACTGACCTCTTTTTCCATTGGAGTATGAGTAAAAGTCTCGATGGATTGAAACATCGTATCGTTCAATTGATTACAATATGCACTCACAGTTGTCTCCACAGCTCCTTCATGGCTTGTTTCTTGTGTATTGATCTTATCCTGCACATCATGAACAAAAATGACTTCTGTTTCCATTGGAGTACGAGTGATAGTCTCAATGGATTGAAACACCACATCGTTTGATACGATACGATGTGCATTCACAGTGGTCTCCACAGCTCCTCCATGGCCTGTTTCTTGTGTTAGAGGAGATCCATTGATCTTATCCTGCACATCATGAACAAAACTGACTTGTGTTTCCATTGGAGTATTAGTAATAGTCTCAATGGATTGAAACATCACATCAAAACGATACGATATGCACTCACAGTTGTCTCCACAGCTCCTCCATGGCTTGTTTCTTGTGCGTTGATCTTATCCTGCACATCATGAACAAAACTGACATTTGTTTCCATTGGAGTATTAGTACTAGTCTCGATGGATTGAAGCATTGTATTGTTTGATACAATACGATATGTACTCTCAGTAGACTCCACGGCTCCTCCATGGCTTGTTTCTTGTGTGTTGATCTTATCCTGCACATCATGAACAGAAATGACTTATGTTTCCATTGGAGCATTAGTAATATTCTCAATGGATTGAAACATCGTATCGTATATGCACTCACAGTTGTCTCCACGGCTCCTCCATGGATTGTTTCTTGTGTATTGATCTTTTCCTGCACATCATGAACAGAACTGACTTGTGTTTCCATTGGAGTATTAGTATTCGTCTCAATGGATTGAAACGTCGTAGCGTTTGATACATCAGGTGTTGTTTCAGCCTTAAGATCAGTTTTAGCCTCTGATGAAGCAGCATCATTGGAAGAATTCTGTTTCTTTGGACCACGCTTATTGTGCTGAAACTTCTTGAAATTACGTTTCTTTGGCTTTAATGATGCTGCAGTTAACTGAGTTGGGATCCCTTGATGCGTTGCTCTCTTTTTCTGTGGAGTTACCGTGTAAATGGAGTTGATCGACTGATCTTGGGGAAGGAGCGAAGCAGATTGTATGGCTAGCAATGCAGTCCGTGCAGCTTTAATCTCTGCTTCTTTCTTTGTGAGTGCAGAAGCTCCGATGTACTTCACGCCTCCTATTTCGACAATGCATTGATGCATCGGAGGTCTTCTTTGCTTCTCATCTCTATGACACTCATATACAGGAGCAGCAAAGTTCATCTTTTGAGCATATTCTTGCAGCAAATTTTTGCATAAACCTGTTTCTTGCTGAAATTCAACACCATAATAATCAATGTGAACATTGACTTGCATTTCAAAATTTCAGAGAAGTGGCACAGTAAAATAACCAGGCACATAATCCAAGATAGCATTCACAAAGTTCTCAAGATAAGTCCAGAGTAAAAGTCGAGTATATGAAAATGATTCGAAAATGTAACACCATATAATATCGAAAAGCATGCTAGAGAAGATTACCACAGGTTGTGATTTTCCTTGCAGATGACCAGTCTTGGCAAGTTCTATGAGAGCGACTTCGGCAGCTGACTGTTCTGCAGCCTTGCGATTGAAGAATCCAGGCAATGAATCATATGTAGCGGTATCTATAGTAACAGTTGATCTGAAAATGGGTTCATGAGAAGGGCCTTGCTTTACTGTTTCGTAAACGGGAATTTTGAGTCCTGCCTTCTGGCAATACTCTTGCAACCGACTCTTGAAGACGTAACATTGGAATACATCTGCAATTGATCTATGAATGAGTGAATCTCAAGATCAGGATAAAATCAAAGTAGAGTGGCTCAGTTCATTTAACCACAAGCAAAACATGTAAATACACAACATAAAAAAATCTCAAGAACTTGACATTCCAATGAACTTAAATGAAGTAACTGAATTTTTATGGCACAAAGTCTGCATATAAATCTAATAAAAACATTAAAGCAACATCATTACTTGGAGGTGAATTATTCTTCCATTGATCTGGTAAGACAAGGTTAGGGTTCATATTCAGATACGGAGCCGGCCTTGGATCAATACCGAAACTACCTAAATGGTCTGATCTGGCAGAAGGCAAAGGGATATCGGGTATGGCATAAAATGCCCCGTTTACATATCCAGCAAATATATTACCTTCCATTTGAGCAGCCTTGATTTGGTAGAATTTGAGTCTCTATTGTCTGAAAAGATGATTAAAAGAATAATACAACATAAAAGGCAAACCGAGATGAAAATCGCACGAAATATTTAACACTTTCACACAACAGATACAGAAATCAAGAGCTAAAGAACCCTAGAAAAAGCAGTTGCACCGTATTATTATTTCTAAAAAATTCTAGTTCACAGCAGAGATAAGCCCAACCTAAAACTGCGATTGAAGCATGAATTAGATTTTGAATAAAACATTGTAGATGACAATGAAAACAATCCATGAGAAGTGTAATTAGCAGGGGCTCGTGTAAAAAATAAAAAATAACTTGAAAATAATAAAATACCAGAGACTACGAAACCTTCCTCAACGCTAGCTGAACATAAAGAAGAATGCAAGACGACGACAATTGCCGCATGGATCACCCGATAGTGGGGACTCGCGAAAATAGCAGCAGAAGGCCCTAGAGCACGCCTGAACCAACCCGCAGGCTAAGGCTCAAGGCCCAGGTTAACGGCATTGGCTTGTTCCCCCGTGACCCAGGCCCATGATTTATTTGTGTCTAAATGAAAATGTTTTATTTTATTTAAAATTAGTTGTGTTCTGCACTAAATAAAGAATAAAATATATTATTATATTTTTTAAATTGTTACAAAAAATATATTCTATCAAAAAAATTACAGATAGTTATGAAAACATTAGTAAATTAGTGTTTTAAATTTAGAAATATATCACATTATAAACCAAGGTAATTTAGATATGCATTAAAAAAATAATTTATTAATTGAAATTAAAATACAATATTCAACTTAAAATTGATTATTTAAAATCAATATTCATTTGGTTCCAAATGATTTAGAAATAAATTTGATTTACAAAACCCCTAAATTTTGGCAATTTAATATGATTTTAGGTGAGATAAAGTAATCTATCTCACTTTAATTCATATAATTTAATTTGAATAGTTATTTGAGGCAAACCGATTTGGTTTCGGGTCGGGTCGGCTCGTAGCGAATTAGGGATTAAACTGTAGAGGGTGAACAGAATCCAGAGGGGCGAACACGTTCTGGTTAGGGCTATTTTACGTCCCTGCAACTCCCATCATTGACTTGCCTTTCTTCTCAGATGCTGTCGGCTATAGTTATTTTTACCGGAAGAAATTCTTTGTTCTGTTTTCCCTTGCCCATTGGTTTCTATTTTTCCAAAAGAGGGAAATCTCGCTGGTGTGTTGCATCAGCGCCTGGATTCTATTGATTCCAGTAACAATTATGGGTTTTCTAAAAATTGGTGTTCTATTTTTCTTAAATGGGGATGTTAGGTTAACTTTTGTGCTGCTTTTGGTTTCTAAATAGGTGCTGGAATTCGCAATGTTTGTTGTAATCGTCCGTCTACTGGCGAATTATTGTTTTGTTTTTGTTATAGCCTGAAATTAGACACGGAGGCGCTGGGGTTTATGGTACAGGGATAAGGGATAAAATAGCTTTGGTTTCATTGGACTAGTTATCTTCTGTTGGTCGACGAATGGACCATGTGATGTGTGGTGGCAAGAAGCGCAGGGGTAGGAAACGGAAGATAAGTGATGTTCAGAATGTGACAGTAGATGATGATGGCAAAAGGAAGGCTGTGCAGACTAGATCCTTGAAACTTGTTGGATGTTATGTGCGCAAAAAATTCCAGGATGGTGGTATGTATCTGGGTAAAATTACGTTTTATGGATCTGGGTTGTACAGGGTACACTATGAGGATGGAGATTTTGAGGATTTAGATAGTGGTGAAGTCAAGTTGTGTCTGGTGGCAGATGTTGATTTGAATGGTGACTGGTTGGAAAGGAAGGAGAAGCTTGATGCATTCTTACTGGGCAAAGATACAATATCAGTTGTATCAAAAGTTGAAAATGGGCTGGATTATGAAAATGTAGGCCAGGCTGATGCACAAGAAAGGCAAAAAATGACTAATGGTGGTTCTGGTCCCAATACAGAATTGGGAGCTGAAGATGATGGTTCAGTCCATCATGATGCTGGTTCATCAAGTGATTCGTGTGAAGATACTTTAGAGCGGGATGGTCGTTCTGATTTAGAAGAGACACAGGTTCCAGCACCAGAAATACCACCTTCTTCTGGCCATATTGGTGTTCCAGAAGAATATGCTTCTCATCTTTTCTCTGTATATAGTTTCTTGCGTTCTTTTAGTGTTCCAATATTCCTATATCCAATTGGACTGGATGATTTTGTAGGGTCTCTTAATTGTTCTGTCGCAAACACATTGCTAGATTCTGTTCATGTTGCACTTTTGCGTGCTTTGAAGCGCCATATGGAGAGGCTCTCTTTGTCTGGCTCAGAGCTGTCACTGAAATGCATGAGGTACGTCTATAAAATTTTGTTGTACCTGATATTTGTTATGCACGTTAGGGTCTTTTTTTTCGTTCTATCTACATGGTCATCCCTTGGAAATTGTTCTATGAATATTTCATAAATATGCTGTTGAAGTTTCATTGCACTTCTTGTTTTCTGCATCCGTGCATAGAAACTTCAAATTGACATTTTGGTGTGTCATGTGCTCTTGAGTGATTATGTAGAAATTACTGGCGCCTTGTGGTAAATTACTTAGCAGATTTTCTAACAAAAGTCTAGCCTTTTCAATTTGTACAGATTTTTTTTTAATTTACAGGCCATTTATAACATAACTTTAGTAATAATTGAAGCAAGTTCCCTTGCTGCTTATCAAACTCCGTTACCTTCAGTTTTTTTCCATAGGTGTATGGATTGGAGCTTGCTTGACAGTTTAACATGGCCCATATTTGTAGTCCACTATCTTGGTATAATGGGCTACATGGATAAACCTTATTGGAAAAGATTCTGCGTCCATGCAATGGAGAGAGATTATTACTCTTTATCAGTTGGGATAAAACTGGTCATTTTGCAGATTTTATGTGATGAAGTTATTGATTCTGAAGAGGCAAGAGCAGAAATGAATATGCGTGAAGAATCTGAAGTAGGATTAGTTGTGGATGCCAGTATGACACTAAACTATAATGGGGGAGCCAGAAGAGTCAATTGTAGACTCTCCAGAACAACCAATCAAAATTTCATGGAACAGCAGGCAACAGTGTCCGCTGTTGGATGTCATCCTAATCCAGCAGGTACTGTTGATGAGGATGGTAATGGCGATGAATGCTGCATTTGTGGCATGGATGGGCTATTGCTATGTTGTGATGGGTGCCCGTTATCATATCATACGAGGTGCTTAGGAGTAAGCAAAATGCATATGTCAGAGGGTTTATGGTATTGCCCCAGATGTACTGTAAATAAAGCTGAACTTGAAATCCTGAAAGGAACAACATTGAGGGGGGGACATAATTTTGGAGTGGATAGACATGGACAAGTGTTCGTTGCTACTTGTGATCATCTGCTTGTGTATGGATCGATTTTTTTGTCACAACCCGTGTTATCTTAATTTCATTCCTTTTTTGATTTTTCAGAGCTTTTAAATCATGAATTGTTTGTTATTCTTTATTTCATCTGCAAATTGGCTTTTATACTTTCATGGATACTGGGACATTTTATCTGATATTTTGACTGAACATTGCAGGCTGAAGGCTTCAGTTGATTCAGGGGTTTGTATTAGATACTACAGTAGGCAGGACATTCCTAGAGTTCTCCGTTCCCTTTACTCAAATGCAGATTATGCTTGTATTTATTTGGAAATATGCAGGGGCATAGTTCAGTACTGGGAACTACCTGGTGACATTTTACCATACAGTATGCTGTCTGAAATTAACAGTGTGTTGGAATGTGATAAAGGAGGTGACACATATACAAGTCGATCTGATAATATTTTAGGAAAATCGATGCCAGAAACGCCTGTTGTTGAAGAGGATGGAGTATATTACAATAATGCCATTGCTGCAGCAAATACTGCAAACTATAGTGCTGCAAATTATATTCAGAAACCTGTCATCAGCGGGAACTCTTTGAGTTCACTAACTGGATTGGATGAAGTTGCAAATGCCGATTCCAAGGGAAATCTTGTTGGAGTTTCCATATACATGGGCACATCTTTCAAAGAAACTGGCTATGTAAATAGTTTTTTGCATGGAGATTTTGTTGCCTCTGCAGCAGCTAATTTAGCCATGCTTTCATGTGAAGAAAACCATGTTTCTGAGTCTCGTACTTCAAATAATCATCGCAAGTTCGTGTCTGATAATGTTGCACTTCAAGTAAAAGCATTCTCTCTCGCAGCTACTAGATTTTTTTGGCCTCTCTCTGAAAGAAAACTTGCAGAGGTCCCAAGAGAAAGGTGCAGCTGGTGCTTATACTGCAAGGCTACAGTGGTGAGTAAGAGAGGATGCTTATTGAATGCAGCTGCTTCAAATGCTATTAAGGGAACTATGAAAGTACTCTCTGTTGCGCGTACTTCTAAAACTGGAGGTGGGAGACTTGCTGACATTTCAATTTACATGATGTTCATGGAGGAGAGTTTAAGTGGTCTAGTTGCTGGTCCTTTCCTTTATGAGTCATTCAGGGAAAGATGGCGAAAACAAGTTGAGCAAGCTGTTACTTGTGGTGAAATTAAGACTCTCTTGCTTGAGGTAAGACCTCAGTTTTCTTCTTGGATACACATTTACAAGGTTTTTTGGTCTAAATACTGATATTCCCGCCCAACCACTGAAATTACTAGCTCGAATTTAAGTATTTTATTTTATTGCTTATGATCACCGTTTCTAACTGAATTATTTTTTTAAGTGCTCCCAATCATTATTGATCCTCAAAATCCATGCACCCTCTAAAATCTCATTTTTCGTTTTATTCCATTTATTGTTTCTTTTGTAACATTTTGCTCAAATCTTCTATTGTAATGTTCTAATCATGATTACTGCTGCTGCTGCTGAATGCTGTAACAAAATGTTCCATTTCTGCTAATTATTGGGAATAATTCTGCGGAGCCTGTCATTTTCCATATGATTTAGTATAAGTGTATATTAATGGATGAGTGTTTCAATGCAACCAGCTTGAGGAGAACATTCGCACTGTCGCCTTCTCTGGAGACTGGTTAAGGCATGTTGAAAGTTCTATTCAGACATCTACTTGTCAAATTGTAGCAAATGCTTCATCAGTCCAGAAGCATAGACCTGGGAGGCGTGGCCGAAAACCTTCAAGTTGGATAGAAGAATCAAGTAATGATCACCAAGAAATGACTGACTTCACTTGGTGGAGGGGTGGTAAATTGTCAAAGCTTTTGTTCCTTAGAGAAGTTCTTCCTTATTCAACAACTCGAAAAGCAGCACTTCAAAGTAAGGCTGTGTGTGCTTTTTGGTTTCCATTTTTGTTGCTGGTGGTAAATTTTAGATTATACTGTCTTCACTCGCTGTTGTCTAGGTGGATTCAAGAAAATACCAGGAATCCACTATGTTGATGGAGACGACACTCCTAAAGCTAGCAGACAGCTTATGTGGCGATCCAGTGTTGAAAAGAGTAGAAATATAGCAGACTTTGCCCTTCAGGTGCATTTCTTGGTGTTTGTTACAATCGATTATCCACACATTTATATAGGCTTGGATATTTAGGGTTTAGGGTTTAGGGTTTAGGGTTTAGCTCTTTATATAGGCTTAAACTAGTTTAGCTCCTTTCATGGAATCTCAGGAAATATACCTGCTGGTGTAATTGCTCTATAATCTTTTTTTCTTCGTTTTTGACAAGCCAATATGCGTACGCTTCAGGTCCGATACCTTGACTCCAACTTGAAGTGGAGTGATCTAATTCGTCCAGAGCAAACCACAATAGATGTAAAAGGCTCCGATGCTGAAGCCTCTTCTTTTCGAAATGCTTTCATCTGTGATAAGAAAATTGTGGGACATGAAACTAGGTACTGTGTTGCTTTTGGATGCCAAAAGCATCTTCCGTCTCGTCTCATGAAAAATATAGCAGAAACTGAGAAAGCTAAGAATGATGGAAAAGAAAGATACTGGTTTTGTGAATCTCGTATCCCCTTATACTTGATTAAAGAATATGAAGAAAAACTTGGAAGAAACAAAGACGGGACTGCGTTTTCCAGATTGAAGAATCGGTCACAGAAAGCTTATCGTAGACGCATATTCTCATCTCTTTGGGGGAAGCAAGATAGTGCTTCCCAGATTATTTGCTGCTCTTGTGGCCAGGACATCTTTTATTGGTACCTATTTTCCTTCCTTGCTTCCAAATCTTCTTTTCGATTACTTCAGTTTTAACGTTTTGAATGTTTTATGATCAGGAATGCTTTCAAATGCTCAAAATGCCAAGGTATCTCAATTATTCACAAGGTTCTTTTTGCTTCATTTTATCTTGATGTGTACAAGTTGAATCTACTTGTTCTTTATGCGAGTGTAAAAACGAAGAAGACTTATTCTAGTTTTGTGCTGTTCAGGTTTTTTCCATAGCAAATGTGCTACCGATTCGACACTTCAGCTCGACCAGGAGCTACCAGCCGCTTGTAAAGAATGCTTCGAGGCCACAAGATGTCAAAGCAACAATGGCTCCCCAAAAAGTCCTTTGCTTCTTCAAACTCAGGACCTTAAACAGACAAGTACCTCCAACAGATCTAGAAATTCTCTTGGTAAAAAAGGACTCGTTCCCGCAGAGGGGAACGTTGAATGTTCTTCGGAAATGAAAGCTAAAAACGCTTCTTCCATTGTGAAGAAAAGTAATAAATTTAAATACTGGGGTCTTATATTGAAGAAGAGTAGCTCTGAAGACACTGGATTTGATTTCAGATTGAGAAATATTCTTCTCAAGGGTAATCCACATATGAACTTGACGAACCCGGTATGCCGTCTTTGTTACAAAGAATACAATCCCGACCTTATCTATGTTCGATGCGAAACGTGCCACAGTAAGCTTGTTGAAATTATTGCATTTGATAATTGATCTAGTAGTTGATTTTTCATTTGTGCCTTTCAGATTGGTATCATACTGATGCTTTGGAATTAGATGAATCAAAGATTTTCGATGTCATTGGTTTTAAATGCCCAAAGTGTCGAAGGATTAGATCTCCGACATGTCCTTACATAGATTCAGATAAAAAGAAGGCATCGGAGCACAAATTCGAGAACAAAGCTCCCGAGTTGGACGAGACATTATCCATGAATGCTGATGAATTTGCTCCTCCTATAATTTCTCCTCATTTTCAGCAGTTCAGTGACTCGTCTGAATTTGACAATGGATGGAATAACTCGGATTTATCTGGTTCTGGTCCTAAGAAACTTCCGGTTCGAAGGCATATCAAGCAAGAAAATGGCATGTTTTCTACTCATTCTCTTGATCCTTTTCAGCTAGACTTGCCTATTTTCGATGGGAATGCACCGAACACTAATAAGAAACTTCCCGTTGAAAGACGGGCAGGGGCCGATGATCTATTGGACTTTCGAGAAGCTAACAATGGCTGTTTGCCGGAAACGATTCACTCTCAAGTTAATGGAATTGATATGGAGTACGAGAATATTGGTTACGATGATATGGATTTCGAACCTCAAACATATTTTTCATTCCAAGAGCTTCTGGCATCTGATGATTATGATCAAGACTCGAAATATGGTACCGAAAACATGGATACATTACTTGAAATCTCTTATGATCAAGAAGAGCCACTTATATCTCTTGAAGTATTCCCTTGTAAGATATGCTCTCACACGGAACCGTACCCGGACCTCTCGTGCCGAACTTGCGGAATATGGATACATAGCCATTGTTCGCCTTGGGTCGAATCTTCGGTCGATGAATTCGGCTGGCAATGTGGCTCTTGTCGTAAATGGAGATAGTTGAATCTTTCGACGTTGATGAGTCGTAAGTTTTTCAGAGTTACGGTTAATGTGATCATCGATCTTGCCTCATATCCATATGGATGTGTAATTCGGTAGGGAATCGGGATGAATGAAGGTATCTTACCATGGAATTTGTTTGTAAGGGTAGTAGATTCGAATTGATGATTAATGAGATGATGATATCTATCGGGTTAAATGTCATATTTGTACTTAAACCCAAACTCATCCAATATTGTATGCTTTCGGATATGTCGTACCGATCAGGAGTGTTATGATACATTCTGATCGAGATATCCTTATAGTATAACCAATTTTAGAGTTATATATCCTGAATTATTGATTTTGATTAATAAATTAAGATATTAAAAATATCTAAGCAATGAAGTTAAAATTTGATTTTAATCGAAATTTTTTTGTTAAAATTGACAATTTTGACCACCAACTATATTATACATATTAAATTTTGAAGATTTATTTTGCCAACACTTACAAAATATGAGATCGATTTTCTCATCTTCATATTTTGAGGATTAAAATTGAGAAAATGGCGACTTGGGTCCCCAAAGTTTGGATAATTTGGCAATTTTGGTCCCCAAAGTTTCAGTGGCAAAAACAGTCCCCAAAGTTTTGATGATTTGGCAATTTTGGTCCCCAAAGTTGCGTATTTTCGCAAAATACGTCCCCAAAGTTTGCGAATTTTGGGAATTTTGGTCCCCAAATTAATTTTCGTCCGGTGACCTAATTTGCCACAATTCGCAAACTTTGGGGACCGGTTTTGCGTACATGAAACTTTAGGGGTTGGTTTTGCCAAAATTGTAAACTTTGGGGACCGTTTTTGCGTACTTATCCAAACTTTGGGAACCAAAACTGCCTTCCACCCATTAAAATTATTATAATTATAAAATTTTGGAAATCAAAATTATAAAACTACGCAGATTCAATTTGCACGTCACTCAATTAGATTGTATTGATTGGTTTAACTTAGATCCGATTCATTAAAATTGTAAACAAGATGATTATGCCACTAAAAATCAAGTTAAACTAGTAAAAAACAGGTTCAAGTGATTAAATTTTATTATTATTATTATAGATTAAAATACATATAACTTTATATTCTATTAAACGTTTAACGGGTTAGTTTTTATATTTTGTTTTTTTAATGAAGGGTAAACACCATCTCTCTTGAGTCTTGAGTCTACAGTTGGTTTTTCAATTCTGTATTGGGCATTGGGTTCAGTAACCAGTATCCGATTTTCATCATTCCGCCGCCGCGGGTTGTGTATTGAGCCATGATGCGACGCCGTTGTCGATCTCTCCTTGTTGACGTATTGATGCTGGTTGCATCCGTAATTTTGATCTTGTGTTCAACCAGCAATTCTTGCGCAAAAGCCGAAGTCATATCCTTAACTTCCGAAACTTTTACTGATAAGGTATTGGTTCTCTTTGGATTTTACCGTGGAAACATTCTTGTGTTTTCGATTTACATGGTTTGGGGTTCTGATTTTGTTGAGTTTTCTGGTTGTATACATACCCTTGCTAGCTAATACGCCTTACATGTTGAAAATCAGTAGATGTCTGCTTAATTCAATGAATATTCACATTCTGATTTATTCAATTTTGGTTCACTAATTCAATTGATTTATACATCTCCAGTTTATATTCACATTCGCTTTCCATTCAATGACTGCTTCATTTTTTTCTATTTAATTTGTACAATACAAATATGGTGATCAAATTCATTTGATGCCAAGCTAGAAAATGGTATATTTGGCCCCCAAAGTTTGGTGATTTTGGCAAATTTGGTCCCAAGCTTTTATTTGGGATCCGTAGTCTCCATATTTTGATAGTTTTGACAAAAACAGTCCTCATGGTTTTCATATGTCCTTGTGTGGCAAAATTATTCCTCAATATTTGAGGACCAATTTTGCCACATATTTTAAACTTTGATGACTAGATTTTTCAAAATTTACACAATCTGAGGATTAGTTTTGCCAAAAAAGCTAAGTTTGAGGACTAGTTTTGATTTCAAAAAACTTTGAGGATTAAAGTTGTCAAAATGAAGAAACTTTGGGGAACAAATTTGCCAAATTATACAAACTTTGGGGACCTTAAATACCTACCATACGTCCGATAATTACATTAGATAATTTTATTTATTCTTTCTGATGATACTGCATTGTCATCCTTCATGTTTGTAGGTGCAGGAAAAGGATACAGCCTGGTTCGTCAAGTTCTGTGTCCCTTGGTGCAAACATTGGTAACATAATGCAAATTAATTTGTGCTAAATTTGGGATATTTTTAACATTAAATTGTTTGATTTTTTTCAGCAAGAAACTTGGCTCATTGTGGGAGGATATAGGGAAGGAGATTGAAGGAGAGGATGAGATTGAGATTGGGGAAGTTGACTGTTCAACAAATAAATCTGTGTGCTCAAAAGTAGATATTCATTCTTATCCCACTTTCAAGCTCTTCTATAATGGAGAAGAGGTCGCCAAGTATCAAGGTACTGTTTTTTTTGTTCTTAGCAAGTTTTAGAATCTCGTTTATCGTTATGATTTTGCTTCTAATATCCATGTAAATTTATTAAGATGAAGGTTTAGGTGTTGGGATGCCTTAAAAATATGAGATTGGTTTCACTCTATTATTCTTTCTTCAACACAAAGCAATTTGTGGACATGTTTTTGCGAGAAAATTGTATAAGTAGCCTCCAACTTACAAAATTGCAAAATTGACATCTAAGGTTATCAATAATGTTTGTTTTTTATCTCTAATATTGTAGCACCCAGTTTTACAAGTTTTAGAATGATTGACCCTCAAAGTTCACAAAGTACGCAAATAAGATCCTTATAGTTTGAAAAATTATACAAATTTGATCTTTGAAGTTCGAGAATTGTGCAAAAGTATATATATAAAATATGAACGACGTTAGAGGGTCAATGATAAATGATATTGGTGCATTTAATTGAAGTTTGAGGGTTACGAATGCATAGTTTTGCTCAAATAATGTATTATATTTGTAATTTCGTAACTAGATGGTGTGCTTTTTACATAGCAAGTAAGTTGGAGGGTCGTAGACAAACGTCACTTTTATCAACCACATATGTGCCTGAAGTTGTCATATATAATTTATTTTGTTTTTCTTTATCTACCTTTAAGCATGAATGAATCCATACATTATATGATGCTAAGCTCTCTAGATTTGAATCTTAGGGACAAGAAACGTCGAATCGTTAAAACGATTTGTTATCGAAGAAACAGAAAAAGCTGCCCGGAGTGCAGAACTTGAGAACAATGCAGAGTTGTGATTGCTCCTTAAGGTGAGCATGGTGTTTATGCATTTTTGTTGCTAGTTACATTATTCGTTGCTACGTTAAGATTTATGTTGATGCCATAGCTTGAACTCCACTAGGCAATATTTCCGATGGTGTTATAGAGTCGAATGTCTAGAGATTGCTATATTACATGATACTGGACTTGAGCTTATGCGGGTCATATAACACTATTTTTTGTTGGCTGAGATGCAAATTTGGTCCCTATAGTTTCATGATTTTGATAATTTTGGTCTCTAAAGTTTTATGATTGTGATAATTGTGATTCCAAAATATGAAGCTATGTTGCACCAACAAGGGTGCGAGGTGCAAGATTCGGGGTGCGAGTGTGCGAGATTCGTTAATTTTTTACGAATCCAATTAGGATGCATTAAAGATTCGTTGATTAAAAGAATATAAATATTTTTTTTTTATAATTTATTCAATAATCTAATAATATTTCAAATCATTTCGATTACTAAACCCTAGATGCACTCGGTGCACAGGGTGCGTTTAGGGTTTAGCAACCTTGCGCACCCTCGCACCAAGTGCGCTAGGTTGCACGAATCTGAACGAATCGTGCAACCTAGATATGAAGATAGTAAAATTGATCTCTATATTTTGTAAGTTTTGGTAAAATCAGAGCTCAAAGTTTAGTTTGTATATCATAATTGTCAAAATTGAAAATTTTGACAATTAAGGCATCTCATCCAAAATTGCATTTCAGTGATCGATTTTGGCACTCTGGGGATTTGATTGCTAAATGTTTCAAATTTAGATAACCAAATATATCAAAACTTAAAGTATGTGGATTAAATATATATTTATAAATTATGATGATCAAATTTACCAAAATCATAAAAATTTGGTACGAGTAGATGCCATTTTCTCTTTTTTTCATGTATGTTCTAAAGTGAAGTGTATTTGGACAAACTTGTCGTGTTGTTTGGAATGGCACTGTACCGTCCGGTGCGGTCAATGTATCGTAGTTGCATTCTATTTTAACCAAACATTATTAATAATTACGTTCGTGTGACCGCAGAAAATTACGGTGAACTCACGGTCATTTAACCCAGTGGTGGCCAGAACGTACTTGTGAAATAGCCTACCTTCTATAAATTAATAAATGATACATAATTAATTAAAAGTAAGGACATAATAGTCATTTTATGAGATCACGATCATTGCACCGCTGTTTCAAAAACAGTTTTTTAAAATCACGATCAGTTTACCTCACAGCACAATATAGTCATCTCACCTCACCGTTATTTATCTAACGTTGTTCCAAACGTGTAAATCTATTTCTAACATGATTCTAAAGTTAAGCGTATTTGAACAAATGCTAAATATCAACAATTTGTCGATTCATGTCACAACTTACATCATTGTTTTTTTCGATATTGTCTCCCACATGGTATAAAGTTCATTACAACAACTAATGCAATATCACTTTATTGTGTGGTGTGACAAGGAACAAATTCATGTATACATATATTTTTAGATCATTAAAAAGTAATGTATCTCATAAGATATTTCATGTTGTGAGTAACATTTTACTAGCGTATAGATATCGACTTATCCATGTATTTAAGATAAGTCGACTTACCGCATATTAGATATGTTCTTAATAGCATTTTTATCTCTTGGATGATTTAATAATCCTCTTAGTTATATTGGTATATTAAAGATAAGATGATAAACCAAGTCTTATTACCTAGGCTGCGTAGAAACGTCATTTCCAAAGAAAAAAAATTCTTGTCATTTAGAAGAAACGTTTAATGTTTCATTATAATTATAATATTTTTCATTTTTTTGCAATTTTTGCTTATAGTTTTATTTTGCTTCTAATGGTGTCTGCAAACGATATTCTTCACTGTGGAAATTTCGATTAAATGCTAAGTAAATCTTATATTAAAAACAATGAATTAAGTAAAATTTATAGAATTGTTTTTATAATATAATTAAATATTTAATTAGAATGTTTTTATTTCATATAGAAGAATAGAAAGATGAGAAATACATTTTCATATAATTACACAATATAAAATAATATGATATATCTATAATAATTATTTTTTATTTTTTATTAGGTTAAGTTTCATCCATATAAACTTATAATCAGTCATTATTCGTTTCTCGTGTATATCTATAATAATTATTGTATGTAGGATATATTTAAACTTATAAATTTTTAAAAGTTATAAGTTAAGCCTTTTAAATTTATAATATATATTTAACTATAAATATTCAAAACCGTTCAATTTTAGTTATATAATTTTTTATTGTTTTAAAATATATCAATGGCTTATATAATTAGTAATGACTATTTAACATTAAAGGATATAAAATTATATCTCCAATTTTAAAAATTTTAAAAAAACTAATTTAATTGTTATAATCGTTCACATAAAATATATTTAAAACAATATTGTAGATGATTATTTTTAAACGGCTAAATATGTAATTTTTAAATTTGTTGGGTATCATTTGTATACTATTAAACTTTGGATGTAACCAATGTTTTAAATTCCGGTACCGGTCGATATACCAGATAAGCTCATTGGATCGGTATACTGGATATGTTTTATGTATACCGGATATGTACCGGATCCGTACCGAGAATATTAAAATAAATTAAATTATAAAATATTCATATTTTATTTTTTTTAATATAAATCCGACCTAACCCGCCAAACCCGATCCGACCGTAAAAATCCAATCCTACCTGAAAAATACCCGTACGGGATGTAAAGTTAAGAGGATTTGGTAGACGCAGTCATCACATGGTTTGCCTTGAGACATGAAACATGGGTTCATGTAAAGGCAATCACATCTTCCACCCAAAATCAATTATCTTAATATTAATTAAATTAATTATTAATGAACTTTCTATCTTATTACATGAGGGAATAGAATTTTAAAATACAATTTTTAATGTTTATACCATGGTTTTAAAAAACCGGTCGGATCGGCCGATTCGACCGGGAATCGTTCATTATCCGGATCCGATTCAAACCGGTTGGCCTATTATTTTAAAAACCGGTTTTGGTGCCTAAAAATCCGGTTGAACCGGTTTATTTCACTCAAAACGAGCTTTTAAGAATTTATATTAAAAACTTGTTAATTTTTTTTAAATATATATCAAAATTTTTATATTATTGAATTACATTTTTTAAGAATTTATTTAGTTTTTTGTAAAAAAATATATTTTTAAATATATTTCTATTGTTCACTAACATTATTATTTATTTTTCTATTAAACATGTTCAAGCCGATCTGATCCGACCAAGAGAAAGTATTTCCGATCCACAGGTTCGACCGGTTTTAAAACCATGGTTCATACCATATAAATGTATATATCTAGATCTAAAATCGGATTTCATTTAAAATCAAGTTTAATTTAAAATTCAGTATGGATCGATATACCGAACTAGCCCAATACATCGGTATACCATATATGTATTAGAATATATCGGATATGTATCAAAATAATAAATCATATTATGAATATAGAGAAAATAATTTTTTTGAACTCATCATCATTTTATATTATTCTTACTTCGAAAAATAAAAATAAATAAATTTTTGAACTCATTGGGTTTGTCTAGTATCCAGATTAAAACAGCGGTGAGGTGCGGTGAGATGTTGAAATCGTGATTTTTTTAATGCGCACAAAACATAAGGTTAATTGCGATGTGATAATCACTAAAAAATCACGATATCATCACAGCTGTTAAAACCAACTGTGGCCTCATCGTGATTTTGGAAAAGACTCATTTACCATTACTTATATTAATTATAATATAATTATATTTATTATTTTATATATATAATAGTATATTAATATTTTTACATAAATCACGATCATAATATCGTAATTTTCCCAAACATACTTAAAAATTCACGATCATCATATCTCACCACACCTCACCACAACTCACCACACCGCAATTTTAAAAAAGTTGAACCAAACAAACCCATAAAGAATTCTAATGGGTTTGTTTGGTTCAGCTTTTTTATATTAATATATATATATTATCATTTACATTTTATATTAATATATATATATATTTATAAATTATAACACAAATTATGGATTAAATATCATAAATAATTGAAAATTATCATTTTTAAATAGAAAATTATTTTTTATTCAATAATTTGAATAACATACAAAAACTTATTTATATATATGTTATTAGAATTCTTAGTCTTTAGAATTTGCAATTCTTTTCGGATTCTCGAATCAAGTTAAATAAGAAATATATTAAATTTGTAAATTTAAATTAATTATTACACAAGAAACTTGTTAAATTATGTAATTTTTATAGAATAACTATTTTTATTTATTTTATATTTTAGCGAACATTTAATATTTTATGTTTAATAATAAAATTTTACGATAACTTATTTTTATTATTTTGTTTTGATTAAAATGTATTTTACTAATAAACACTTTAACTATAATAATAATTATAATAATAAAATTTGAATCTATTAGAATTCTTTAAAAAATTGAATCGTAATATCAGTCTCGTAACATAGATTTATATCGTTAATGAAAATATTAAATAAGGATTAAGATATTAAAGTAATTAGAAGATGAATTTGTATTTAAAGCTAATTTTCTGCTTTACGTCGCTATTAGGAGGGTGAGAAGGAGAAAGACAATGGCGAAAGTAGTTGGTAAGGCAACAGGACAATTGTGCTTAAGGCTAGGGTTAGTGTTATAAGTATCTGTTGATTTGATTGATTACTGTCTGTACAACCATAGATTTTGCTGAAATGGAAGAAAGATTTCATGTGATTCTAGCGCTTTATGTCAATCTTACGATCAAAAAGTACTACCTACCGACTGAATGATTTTGTCTGGTTTTGACAGCAATAATTTGATCTGACTGAGTTGTTTCATGGTAAGATTTCTCCAAGTTCAGCGCGTGCGCTGTACTTTACTGAACAGCGTCGTGTTGACGTTGTGTTCATTCATCTGCTTCCTCTCGATTTTTCTATTAATAAAAATACGTTCCATCCACTTGCTTCCACAACTACTTCTTGCTTTGCCTCATTGATTCGCAGTAATCATCAGAAGGGTACATTTCGATCGTTTTATTATTATTATTTTTTTTGGATTGCATTTTATTGAAACTTGCAGAAAGTTTCTTTTTCATCAGTTTTATGTCTGTGGTTTTTCTTTGTTTGAAGGGTGATGTATCCGGCATTTTGGATATTTTAAGTTGCTTTAGCTTCTTTTTCTTCTATTAGGTGTGTTGTATTTGGCTGGCATTGTATGGATCTGTTTGCATTTTCATTTTTCTTAAAGTTTATTAGCTTTTGGAGCCTTTCAACTTGTTTTTATTATTTTTTGGACGTTTGCTGCTCATTTTAGGCATTACTCCATCTTCTTGCAGTTGCAGGAAATGGCTGATCGGAACGATTCTGTAAATGCGTGTCTGTGATGATGTGAAGCTTCTAAAAATGGCTGTTGCTGGCTTGCATAACTTTTCTTGTT
Organism: Utricularia reniformis; assembly: GCA_009725065.1. Taxonomy (NCBI): domain Eukaryota; kingdom Viridiplantae; phylum Streptophyta; class Magnoliopsida; order Lamiales; family Lentibulariaceae; genus Utricularia; species Utricularia reniformis. Next base: position 40,776 of record RWGZ01001523.1, read on the forward strand.
ATAGTCAGTCTTCAGTTGGGGAATTTCTCTATGGTTCAAGTTCAGAAGATACAGATGGAACTGAGAATCAATGTACAGGAGGCTCAGAGACTGAACATGAGGATGATTTTAGTTGTTTTTCGGAACAATCTAGTGACGTTGGACGAATTGGAAAGGATAGAGTTAGAAGTGGATGTGATTTGAATTCGTCTGATGTTTTTCACCAAACCGGTTCACAGTGGCTAAGTGGGAATGTGAAGATTATCAAGGAATGGGTGCAGATAAGTGCACAGCGGTCGATTCGAGATCCAGAAGCCTGTTTGCAAATAGATCCGGTAAGGAATGAAATGAGTGTACAGCGATCCATTCGGAGAATATGTGGAAGGCAAACTTTATCTGATCTTCTCAAAAGAGATCAGCATAAGAGGAAAGTAGAACTCATGGCTTTGTTGGATCAAAGGCCGGTATCGGATTTTGCTTATCGAAATCGCATCCAGGTGATGTTAGTTGTTTATAAGTTGAACCAAGCTTGTGACTTGTTCCAATATTCCTAGTTTTATTGTGCAGGCTTTTCTTCGAGGCAGGTTCTTGAGAAATGAAAACGTGATACCTGAGAAAAAATCATCTTCTGTTGCTGCCTTGGAGCTTGGTGTGTTAAGGCAACGCCGCACAGTTTCTGGCCGCAGGTAATTATTACATGATAAGTTGTGTTCTTTATTTTCATTGCTCTTGAAGTGCTTGTCTCGGGCATTATTACAGGGAAGAATTCCTGTCCAAATCAGATAGTCCCTTGTCTGGCGATGAAAACTTCTCTGACTTTGAATCAACATGCAAGGAAATGACATCAACAGGGAATCATGATACCGATGAAAGCCAAAAGGACTCCTTAAGAAAACTCACAAATGAGAATCATCAAGTTTCTTCAAGCATCCAACAATTAAATGATGCTGAGGAGAAGAGGGAGATTACTGTTTTAAATGAAATGTTAAGAGAAAACGAGAATATGCGTTGCGATGAACATCGTGAATATACTAGTGTTGCTGTTCATAGTATGAATGAACAATGTGATTCATTTGGCGCTTCAGCATATGGAACTTCAGATGAGCTGAATAATCAGTGGCTGTATGAAACTTGTGATAATGATACTCTAATGGTGAAATTGGGAGAAGGCTGGCTAAGCCAATATTTTCAGGAATCAAATGAGAGTTGGACGTCTTCTTCGCCTTCTACGGAAATCGGTGATTCCTCAAGAACCTCTTGTTCACATATCGATCGATATACTGAACTGCAAGAGCTTTTCAGCAGGTGTCCATTCTACTATAAAGGAACACAAGAATTTCCCAAGCTTACTCATATCTCTTGTTTGATGCAGGAAACAGGTATCGAATCTTCTCCGGAGTAGCTTTGGCAAACGTTTGGACCAGATACTGCAATCCCACGTCGAAAGGCAACGTTGTGTTTCCGTTGATACGGAATTGGATCAAGCTTCAGCTTTATTTGATGAATTTGTTCCTTCCTTCCTACACCAAGTATTTGTGTTCCTTATGACTTCATCTTGCTCTGTTATTACTCACAACTTACAAGCTGTTTCTTCGTATCTGTGATAGGACTCGGTTGTAATAAACGAGTTACGAATCGACATGGCTCAGCTTCAGGAGAAAATGAACAGCTTACAAAATATGCTTGAAGATTGCTTGTACATGCAAATTGAGCTGCAAAGGTCTATTCAACAAGAGGTTTCTTCAGCCACAAACCACTCACTCACAATGAGAGGCAAGTTGATTACTCTCTTACATGCTTGAAAATATAAAAAAATCCCATCATTTGTGTTTCCTATTGAAATATGCAGTTGATTCTGTACAAGATCAAGAATCTAACTGGGATTCTCTAAGGAGAAACATTTGTTGCCAATGCCATAAAAACAGCATAGATTCCTTGCTCTACAGGTACTCCATAACCATTTCATCTACATATTACACTTGAAATTATCGGAATACATACATTATCGCAAAATGTCGATTTTGCTCATTCTTGCAGATGCGGGCATATGTGCACTTGCACAAGGTGCGCTGAAGAGCTAGTCCGGTGCAATGGAAATTGTCCGATATGCAGGCTTCCCGTCCTCAACACATTTCGAACTAGCTGAGTGGCTATTTTATGCTGTTTTGAACTGTCAACAGGGAAAGTGATGTTTGTTACCATTTCAATCAGTTTTTATGGTGCAAGTTTGTTTTGCTTCCCACTTTCATCTTGATTTTCACCTGCTTAAAAGTTTCATGCAAGTGTTTTTTTACTATATATGAACAAACACAGATTTCCTTTGAAGGATTCATAACCGAGGCAAAACCCGAAACTACCAATCCGTTTCTCCGATCAATGTAAGAAATGTTTATATACAACGCCTTTCGAATATAAATCGCACATTCTGCAGTTGTAAAAGTTAAAAGATGAATGGAGCTTCACATACCATCTTTTAAGCTTAGCTTTATGTTCTTCACTTCAATAGACAAGCGCTGTTTATGGTCTTCCATATCCTTCATAAGAGAAAGAAGGTTCGTACGATACACTTCGCACTTACGATTTGCTCGTTCGAGCTCCTCCGTAAGCTTGGTTATCCTCTCATCAATGTTTTCCTGTTTTAGGAATCACATATACATCTTATGTAACACAATATAAGATAAAGAGAAATATAAACCTCGGAGATTTGGCCCAACGAGCTCCCTCGATCCTCGTTGTTCGAGTTATGACTCAAAGAACTATTTGTTCCTTCATTCTTTAATGCCATAGCAACTTTCCTTGAAGCATCTGCGAAAAAAGCCATAGCAACAGCATATGATTCAATAGACTCGGCTCCTTCATCGGCAATTTCGAAGGCCTCATGTCGAAGAGTATTATACCGAACCATATGGGATTCCAAATAACAATTGAAGCCTGAAAAATGCTCTTCTAGAGTAACACTACTCTTCGCGTTCCTTGTCCATCTTTTCGAAATGTAACGAGTGGGAAGCGTGAGCACATTCGTGACTCTAAAAACGGCTAATATATGTCGACATAGAATACCCGAAAACTCGAACATCTTGCAGCTGCAAGTAGCTTTCATTTCTAACACATTGAACATTACATTATAACCTTTATGATCTTCACCAAATTTTGCTACTTCATATGTAGTAGCTTCTTCATTATCCGTCTTTTTCGATGCCGTATAAATCAATGTGCTTATCAACTCTTCCTGAAATCGGGTAAATATTTTCTTCGTGTAGAATTCAGATGCCTGTTTCTCCATTGGTGAAGGAGTTTTCAAAACTGGCTGTATATTCATTGTATCGAAATCGGCTTTAACCTCCTTTTCGTACCGACTCTCTAATGCTTTCTCATACGACTTGAAAAACTGGCTTAAATTCGTAGATGCATTAACATATCCATCAAAGTACGAGTTCATACCGTCACTTCGTTGAGTTATAGACATTTCTGCAAAAAAAGTATCACGAAGATACACAGGAACCCATTGTCTTCGATCCTCGAAAATCCCTTGAAACCAATTATGATCCCGAAGATCATATTTTTCGACTAAAGTATACCAAAATGATTCAAACTCTTCACTCGTCTCAGATAAATCGACACACTTATGAAATGCAGCTTCAAAATCCACATGATCAAGCATTAGATCTGATAATTTCTCCTGGCATTGTTTATAAATATGCCACTTACAAAACCGATGTCGAGTACTCGGGAAAACTTGCATTATAGCAGAACGTATTACCGCATCATTCTCAGTTGTTATCGACATCGGAGCACGATTCGACATAGAAGCTAACCACGTTCTGAATAGCCAAACAAATGATGCTTCTGATTCATTGCTCAAAAAAGCACAACCAAAAAGAATAGGCTGTCCATGATGGTTTAATCCCGTAAAGGGCGCAAACGGAATTCTATATCGATTTGATCTGTAAGTAGTATCGAAAGTTACGGTATCTCCGAAATGGCTATAATCGGTTCGAGCTTTAAGATCAGCCCAAAATACATTACCTATACATTGATCTTCATCAAATTGCATTGAATAAAAGAATGTAGAATTCTCAGCATGTTTTTGCTTCAAACAATTCAGAAGAAGCTGAATATCTCCCTCTATAGTTTTCTTCTTACTATTCCGAATATAGTTTCGACAGTCGATTTCTGTGAACCCGACTTTGCTAATTCCACCATAATCTTTAATAAGCACAGACATAATCCTACGAGGCCCCATTCCCGCAGCTTGCAAAGTGTCGATTAACGTTTTAGCAGGACCGGATATTTGTCGATGGGATCGAAGACAATGCACTTGATCAAGAGGAACTAACTCATGATTATGCTCCTTACAAAAACCTGAAACAACCCAATTCCCTGAATCTTGTATCTTTACAGATAATGAAGCTTTACAACCAACTCGAGTTACGGTTCTTGGCCGTTTGATCTCTCGATCTTTCGTTCGTTTCTCATTCAAATTACGAAACCCCTCTTTTGCACATACAAAAGATCTTTGAATTATAGCTCCGTCTTTTCTAGAACGACGAGAGGAGCTAACTCGAGTGCTAAATCCAACTCTTCTTGCATATGAATTATAGAATGCTTTTGCAGCTTCTTCAGATTCAAATTCCATTCCATCGTAAGGCTCAAGATCAATATCTTTAACCCCAATGTAAGTTTGCATATCTAAAGTATTTTCACTATGAGAATTAACATCATTTGGAGAATCATTAGATGTTTCTATAACATCAACTCCACACAAACCAATACCAAATTCAATCACACCATTTTCCATGCTAAATTCACTATCAAAATCAACTAAATCGACTTGGGTTTTTGGGTTTGAATCCGTAAGCCAAAAGCAAGTAATCAAAACATAGAAACTGACGCCAGAAAAAATACAATATTCGAATCAAGAAAGGATACTATTAAACAGGTTATTAGAATCCATGATTCATACTAGAGAGAATAAATTGAACTTTCGATTGTGTGGAGCGAAAATTCAAAGACCCCAAAGTGGGGTGGCAGTTGCCCACTGAAAGAGCAGTGGCGCGAGAACAGGGTATCGATATCGGTTATCTGTAGGCGCGGTGCAGATGATCAAAACCCTAGATTCATACGACGATTTTAAGCTAATCGAAAGTGCGGAGTGTGAAGTACATTCTATCATACCAATTAATTTTGGTTTAGGGTTTGAGATTTTGGTTAAATTTGGATTTCACATTGAAATAGAAATATAAAAATTTAAAGAAAAAAATCATTAATTAAATTGATTTTTCAATATTAATTTATTGCTAATTGAAATATAAAATATATAAGATATAAATTTTAACATTATTTAAAATCAATCATTATTTATAAATAATCATTTAGTTCGAGTTTTAATATTTAAAATATTTAAATTTAATAATTTATGCATCCAATTTTGATTTTCATAATAATAAAACAAGAAATAATGATAAAAACTCTCTCGACTATCAAATTGTAAACTAAATGAGTTCTAGTAATAATCTATTTGTCCAAATACTAAATAAATATAAAAAGTTATTAATTTTACTTTTAAAATATATTAACATAACTATTATATTTAATATTCCAATACTCATTTCCAACTCGGTTACCAGGTGATCTAAACAAATATCGATGTCATTCGATATTTGATGTAGGGACGTTTTAGCTAAATAGCTCTCTGCCAACATTTCGTTGGCAAAATGACATGCATTTATAAAGACCTTGCTGAGTAGTTTGTTTTCTTACAGAATTTGTTAAATAACATTCGTTGTTATATTTTTAATTAAAATAAATTCAATAATTTATATATTAATTAAAAATATATAATAAATTAAATTATGATATATTAAGATAGAATCATATAACATTAATCGATATATCGGTCGATACCCTGGTATTTGACGTGTCGCCTTATATATTATTGATAAAATATTTTATATCGATCATATAATATTGATTGGTATATCGGTCGATAACCTGGTATTTCACGTGTCGTCCGATATAATATTTTATCAATATTTTCATATCTTAATTTAATTTATTTTAGCTTCTTACTATTTATTACATGAATTTAATTATTTTTACAATGTAAATATATTGAATTCAAACTCGTTAAAGTCAATTCGATCAAATGTTTTCAAATCGATCAGCCGTACCGTTTCAGTCCGGATCGGTATACCGGTATATTTTTAAAAAAATTTAAAAAAATCTTTAAAAGTAATTTTAATTTTTTTTCCGGACCGACCCAGTTACCCGGTACTGATCGAAATACCGGTATTACCCGATTTTGGCCTTACCAGCCGGTATAAAAACCAATGCGGGTAGTATACCAGTATATTATAAAAAAATGAAAAGTATTTTTTTTTCCGGGTTGAACCGGTTACCTGGTACCGATCAAAATACCGTCACTACCCGATTTTGGTCGTACCGACCAGTATAAGAATATTGATTCTATCTTAATATATCACATTTTAATTTATTATATATTTTTAATTAATATATAAATTATTGAATTTATTTTAATTAAAAATATAACAAAGAAGTTTATTTAACAAATTATGTAAGAAAGCAGACTACTCAGCAAGATTTTTATGAATGTAGATCATTTTGCCAACGATATGGTGGCAAAGAGCTATTTAGCTAAACAGCCCTTTGATGTAGTCACTTGGTATTTGTAGTCATTATAAAAACATTATTTAATTGTATTATTTAAATTTCACTTGTTTAAATTTGTTTATAAAGCGTGTAAGCCACGTGATTAGCGGTTATATGGAGTAGCGCATAATACAGCAGCGTACGCATATGTGAATGTTTGACCGTTAATTTTCAAGAAGATTTCAAATACGAATTGGTATTCGTCTCTCGATCCTCTAAGAAGTATTTCGCTGTTTCTGAAGCGCTTTTTGGTATCGATTTCTACAGTATTTCCAATCCGCGATTGTACTTCGTTTTCTGTGTTTGATAATCTGATTCTTCTTGATTTTGTTATTCGATTCTGTTTCTTTTGATTCTATCGTTTTTATGGTGTATAATGAAGTCTGATACAGAGTGTGATTTATTGTTCTTATTCTTCGTTTTTGTGACAATCGCCTTCTTGATTGTTTAATTCCTATCGCGCGCGACTACTGGATAGATTTTGAAAACTGGAGTGGGAGAGTTTAGAGATTTTCTAAACATTCGTGAGAAGAAGAGTGAAAAATGACTGATCCGGACAATGTTGATGAATCAAAAGGAATTGAGAATTTAGGTGAAAAAGTGCATGGACAAATTCCGCTGGAAGGAATACAATCAATTATAGATGTTCCAGAAGAGATGCTGGTGCAGTTAGGACTTTTTGGTTCATCAAAATCTGCATCAGGCTCACCCCTACAATGTAAAGGTGTGAGTGTTTCTTCCTAATTTTTTCGCTTCTTTATGTACAAAAATGAGTCTGAAGAAAGGGCAGAAAGTTCCCTCCAGAATATGCACTTCAAAACCTTCGACTCCTCCTAAAATGTCTTTATTTGCCAGCTCAATAAATTCATACAGAATATGACTCAGCTCAATAAATTCAGGATCATCTTCAACTGCTACTGGTTTACCTTATGAAGGATATAACATTGCTTATGAAGAGAAGCCACATAACGATAGTGATTATGATGAAGTGAGTCTGTATGGCTGTCAAATCTCTCTTAATTATCATTATGTTTCATTCTTTAAATTCTCTGCTATTAAACATCTTTTGATTTAATTATCATTATGCTATCATTTTGCTTCATCCCTTGGTGCGTTTGCTAATAAATGCTTTTGTTTGTGTTCCTTTATATTATTCTCCTAAAAATTTTGTTAGAGCAAGTTAATGCTCTGCATTAGTTTTGCTTCTTTAGAATTTATGTACTTTGTTCTATTGCAGATGAAAGAATACAAGTTTGAGAATGATTTAAGAATTGTAAAGGGATTAGAAATAATAGAAGTATTTGGAGATGGGAACTGTCTCTTCCGTGCAGTGGCAGATCAAGTTTATGGTAACGTTGAGGAGTATGATTTGGTTAGACAAAAGTGCATTGACTACATGGTAAAAAATCCAACTTTAATTGCATTATTTGAATCCATTTTTATGCCTTCAGCCCAGTGAAAGTGATTTTATTTCTTTATGAAATTACAGGAGAAGGAACGAAGCCGTTTCTCCATGTGCATAGCTGAAGATTTTAAATCCTATTGCGATAAGAAGAGAATGGATAAGGTACAAGAATTGAAATTTCTTCAGATTACAGAAAGATATAAGCTGCATATTATATGTATTTATGTGTTTGTAAAATGATATAAGGTTTATGGAGACCATGTTGAAATCCAGGCTATATCAGAAGTTTACAATAGGCCTATTCATATCTACTCGTACAGCACAGGTGCTTGAGTGATTGTTTCATATTATTTCTGCTTTATCATTACTATTTGTTCAAATATGACATTATCCCACATTGGAAAATGATTGATTCATAAGAGGGATGGGGTATCATAGTAAATGACTTGCTCAAGTCCTTACGGTGTATTTTCCTTCCCTTATACGTCATATCCATGCATACTTTCATCATAATTTCGTCCAGATTCTATAATTTCAACACTATTTTTTGTGATATAGAGCCACTAAATATACTTCAAGGAGACGATACTGCCGACAAACCTCCTATTCGTCTAAGCTACCACCGTCAGAATCACTATAACTTGGTATATGATCCACGTCCCGATCAGCATTCTGGCTATCTTGTAAGTTAGATTTTAGCTCTACTCTTACATTAAGATGCGCCTAATGTGCTTCATTATAATGTTTCTTAACGTAGTCTGTGTATTGTAGCCAAATGTTGATAAACATCTGGAAAATGCAGCAGTTAAAGCTAAAAAAGATAAGGAGATTGACAATGTAAGCATTAAGAACATTTTAATATCTTAGATGATGCAATGTTTTGTGCTCTTGGCAGTCTGATGATACCGATATGGATACGAAGCAAATGATCATGAACATGATAAGGCTTGATCTTGACCTTGATAATATGATGAATGAGGAAGAAGTACCCATTGCTCGTAAATCATCAACATCAAATGCTGAACCATCTTCTTCTGCAGTCAGTAAGTCATCTCTTATTGCAAAAATGCTTTCATCAAGAGTTATGTTAGTTAACTGTTCTGTTAGGATGCGTAGAGACTGACACACAGCGTACCGATTCCATCGACGAGGGAATTTAGCTACGTGGAGGTGATTGAACCTTAGAAAAACAGGAATCATGGGAGCCAAAGCACGAAAGGCAAATGCCAGGTGATATGATGATATAACTAGTTAGTTTCTAATGTCCTTGTTACAACTTACACTCTACATAGAACCAGCCTAACAAAAGTAACAAACATATCGGAGTGTTCATGAATAAATAAAGAGTGATATGCAATTTTGGTGTCATAGTTTAATGGTTTAATGTTTTTTATCTCAGTGATCTTTAAAATTTGAGAGATAAAATTAATTGTCATATTTTGTAAGTTTTAGTAAAATAAGTAGTTTGTATAGCTTAATTAATTTACAAAGTTTTTAATTTTGGTAATTGAGATTCTTAACCAAAATAAAATTTCTTAACTAATTTTACTATTTTGGAAATATGATTTGTCAAATATTCTAAAGAAAAAAATTGTTAAAACCTTAAAAATTAAGGATTAAATCAAAATTATAAAAATTTAGGGAAATGTATGTTATTTGTTAGTAATTGGTAATTGGAGCGCAAAAAACATTTTGAAATCTCTAGAACAAACTAATGATCTGCTTTCCCTCTTGAGAAATTGAAGAAGATGGAGAATGAATCTGATTCAGTTTCAGCTGTGGAAGTGAGTATCCATGGAGGAAAATTTCTCTGATTTGAAGTGTTTCAATGTATATTCCTCCCGTAGCTCCGATCGGTCTAGTTTGGTAAGTTTCATATTCGGTTACTTTGTGATTTTGTCGGCCCTGATTTGAAGCTCTGCTATGAATTCCGAGACGAATGAAAAGGTGGCTATTAAGAGGATCGCCAATGCGTTTGATAACAGAATTGACGCCAAGCTTCTGATGCATCTGGATCATGAAAATGCTGGATTTTTTTGCATTTAATTGAGATTCTCTGATTTTGATTTTCTGATTATCTTACTAGGTCATCAAAATTACAGATGTTATCCGGCCGTCGATTAAAGAGGAATACTGATGGATACTGATCTGTACCAGGTTTATATTTTCACAGCAGGAGCTTTCTGAATACCATTGCCAAGTCAGTTATGATCTTTATCCATTTTACAATGTGTATAATTTATATAAAATTTATTCGAATATTTTTTCATGTTAATTTATAATTTAAAAGAGTGAAATTTGTTCATAAATAAATATATTATATTATTTTATATTTAATATAAATATATTATATAGGGTGTATGCAATCTAGTTTCAATCTTGTTCGGTAGTCCTCTATCCCATTCTGTAACTTCTCATGGCCATTATGGGGAAATCTTGTATGAAACAATGTTTTAAATTTCCGGTATACTGGAAATTTTGGGAGTACCGGTCGGTACGGGTATTTTGCGAGTGGGGTCGAGTTTTTGCTGGTCGGATCGAATTTTGTTATAAAAAAATAAAATATGAATATTTTTTTAATTTATTTTAATATTCATGTATAGATCCGATACATATCTGATATATCCGATATATATATGATATATCTGATACATATATGATATATCTGATACATATATGATATATCGATCCAAATAGTTTATCCGGTATACCGACCGGTACCGGTTTTTAAAACATTGGTATGAAGGATATTTAATCTATTATATTTAACATTATTTCTCCAATGTTTATCTAATTGTAGTTATTATTATGTTTTTCTTTTATTTTATTCTAAATATGAAATTATATTTAGACGTTAAGATGCCGTAATCGACCTATTAGCCTAGTGGCAATCTTTCACAGGAACATAGTTGGTCAGGGTAGAGTACTTTTTAAAAATTTTGTAATCTAAAAAATCAATATAATGAAGTTCAATATTTAACTTGAAGAAATTTGAATACATTGTTCGAACATACTTCAACATAGTTATTCAAATTATTTCATAATTGAATAACTATTATTTGAATATATTCAAATTATAAAATATATACCACGATAAATAAGTGATATTTGAATAAATATTATTAAACTAGGTTATTAATTAATATTTTGAAATAATGTGGTTTTTTTGTAATTATGAAATACTTTTGTCGAGTACATGTTTTTTAACGGTTTGTTTGGGGTAATGAAATTTGAAAACAGGTGAGTGGGAGAAATGAAGGTTTTGGGAATCCTCCCAAACGCAGCGAATTCTCTAGGAGATCAGTTTGGAGTTTCTTCAATTTCTATCGATCGCCTTTCTTCTCGCATCAGAATTCTCCACCGCACTATTTTTGTTTCTGTTTCAGTCGCTGTTTTTGTTTATTTCCCTTACCTGTTGGTTTCCTTTCAGTGCGACGTTCGGCATTTCTTTATACATTGATGGTGTCATTCTGCGGGGTGAGACTCCCATGGGCGGGCTCTTCGAATGCTTTGATGCGATTGTATGATGAATCAGGTGATTTGATTTTGATTCGTTTGTATTTTGTTAATCTGGCTGAAAAATAGCGCTATGGATCTTCTGTGCAATGTTTGAACACTGTTTTCTAAGGACCGTTGTTATAGCAAAGGATTAGGTTGTCGTGACGCTATTATACTCATGTGTTTTTTTCACATGAGAATATTTTCTTTTATCAATAATTAAGATGATGCTTTCTTCTTTCTGGTAACATGAACCCTTAAAATTCCCTATGTTTATCTTACTAATGGTGAGCAACTCGTGCATTTTTTTTCACTGGTTTATTTGAGATGCAAAAGCTATTTTTAACTGTGTATTGAGCTTTATGGCAAGTGTAGTTCAGTGTGCACATTTAAAAGTGTTTTATGACAATTGATATTGAGCTATTTTACCTGATTTTCCAACACAAAGACTCAGCATTGGTGATTTAAGGATTGCATTAGAGTAAATCTATAACAATGGAAGGCCTTCAGTTGACATTAATGGGGCTCAATAGAAATACTTCTTTCTCACTTTCCTTTCCTCTCATTAACAGAGTCATGTATTTTTCTGCAGGCTTTGGTTCTCTGTTGCTACAAGAATCCAGCAGATCTGGTAAGCGTTTCTTTACTTCTACTGTATCTTAATGCATTTTTAGAGAGATCTAAAATCTTGTCCTTTCACGGCATGGTATGCTTTTGGTGTTATTGAAATGCGTAGCGTTGTTTCCCCATCAATGAATCCATCTTAGAGTATAAGAAGGTGTTGAATTTGTGATACACTGGTTATGAAAGTGGGATAGATTAGGGTTTTAAGGGTTTAGGAGTGTTATCACATAATGACTTATTGAAAAATCTTCTAAAGTGTGACTTTTTACTCTTAATATCTCCTTCTTTTATGTTATTCCGTCGTAATTTCAACCAGATTCTATAATTCTAGCATGAAGTATGAGTGCTTTAGAATGCATAATTGTTGAATTTATATGTGATATTATTGGTCGGGTACGATTTTGGCGATACTGAAATGCGTAAGCTTTGTTTACTATCAACGATGTGCATCTTAGAGTATAAGAAAGTGTTGAATTTATCACACAATGATTATGAAAGTAGTATAGGTTAAGGTTCCAAGGGGTAACATAATGATTTGTTCAAAATTCTTCTAAAGTGTGGCTTTCTACTCTTAATATCTCGTTCTTTTATGTTATTCCATCTTAATTTCAGCCAGATTCTATAATTCCAACATGATGTATGAGTGCTTTAGAATGCATAATTGTTGAGTTTATATGTGATATTATTGGTCGGGTACGATTTTGGCGATATTGAAATGCGTAAGCTTTGTTTACTATCAACTATATGCATCTTAGATTATAAGAAAGTGTTGAATTTATCACACAATGATTATGAAAGTAGTATAGGTTAAGGTTCCAAGGGGTAACATAATGATTTGTTCAAAATTCTTCTAAAGTGTGGCTTTCTACTCTTAATATCTCGTTCTTTTATGTTATTCCATCTTAATTTCAGCCAGATTCTATAATTCCAACATGATGTATGAGTGCTTTAGAATGCATAATTGTTGAGTTTATATGTGATATTATTGGTCGGGTACGATTTTGGCGATACTGAAATGCGTAAGCTTTGTTTACTATCAACTATATGCATCTTAGAGTATAAGAAAGTGTTGAATTTATCACACAATGATTATGAAAGTAGTATAGGTTAAGGTTCCCAGGGGTAACATAATGGTTTGTTCAAAATTCTTCTAAAGTGTGGCTTTCTACTCTTAATATCTTGTTCTTTTATGTTATTCCGTCTTAATTTCAGCCAGATTCTATAATTCCAACATGATGTATGAGTGCTTTAGAATGCATAATTGTTGAGTTTATATGTGATATTATTGGTCGGGTACGATTTTGGCGATATTGAAATGCGTAAGCTTTGTTTACTATCAACTATATGCATCTTAGAGTATAAGAAAGTGTTGAATTTATCACACAATGATTATGAAAGTAGTATAGGTTAAGGTTCCAAGGGGTAACATAATGATTTGTTCAAAATTCTTCTAAAGTGTGGCTTTCTACTCTTAATATCTCGTTCTTTTATGTTATTCCGTCTTAATTTCAGCCAGATTCTATAATTCCAACATGATGTATGAGTGCTTTAGAATGCATAATTGTTGAGTTTATATGTGATATTATTGGTCGGGTACGATTTTGGCGATACTGAAATGCGTAAGCTTTGTTTACTATCAACTATATGCATCTTAGATTATAAGAAAGTGTTGAATTTATCACACAATGATTATGAAAGTAGTATAGGTTAAGGTTCTAAGGGGTAACATAATGATTTGTTCAAAATTCTTCTAAAGTGTGGCTTTCTACTCTTAATATCTCGTTCTTTTATGTTATTCCGTCTTAATTTCAGCCAGATTCTATAATTCCAACATGATGTATGAGTGCTTTAGAATGCATAATTGTTGAGTTTATATGTGATATTATTGGTCGGGTACGATTTTGGCGATACTGAAATGCGTAAGCTTTGTTTACTATCAACGATATGCATCTTAGATTATAAGAAAGTGTTGAATTTATCACACAATGATTATGAAAGTAGTATAGGTTAAGGTTCTAAGGGGTAACATAATGATTTGTTCAAAATTCTTCTAAAGTGTGGCTTTCTACTCTTAATATCTCATTCTTTTATGTTATTCCGTCGTAATTTCAGCCAGATTCTATAATTCCAACATGATGTATGAGTGCTTTAGAATGCATAATTGTTGAGTTTATATGTGATATTATTGGTCGGGTACGATTTTGGCGATACTGAAATGCGTAAGCTTTGTTTACTATCAACGATATGCATCTTAGAGTATAAGAAAGTGTTGAATTTATCACACAATGATTATGAAAGTAGTATAGGTTAAGGTTCTAAGGGGTAACATAATGATTTGTTCAAAATTCTTCTAAAGTGTGGCTTTCTACTCTTAATAACTCGTTCGTTCATGTTATTATGTCCTAATTTCGAACAAACTATATAATTCCATCAGAAATTAGCTGCGCTTTTATAAGATTTAGAATGCATAATTGTTGAGTTTACATGTGAATTGTTGTCATACACAGGAGGAGGCAGTTGATTATATATTAAGAAGAGAGGAGGCTTACTGAACGTGCTAATCCTCAGGTGAGATAATCTTTCTTTTTATTGAAACAAAAACATAAAAAGAGGGTGGGGTAATTTATCGGGTTTCTTTCTTACGACAATAAGTAACAGTAAACAGGTCATGTAAAAATAAGTGTACAAGTAAAGTTGATATTTTAATGACTTAATCATAGAAATTAGAAATGAAACTGATGATTTATATATGAATTAAAAAGGGTCGTTAATTAAGATGTTTTTCACTGCACAGAAAAAAGATGATTGGAATGTCTTGTTAGAAATAAGATGTTACAAATTTTGTTAGAATCAGTTATTTTATCTGGTATTTTGTTTTTTGTGTTGGAATGAATGTTTTCATACATATCGATGTACCCTTTCAGTTCGGACCGTATCTGTTATGCTATCTGTAATCTTGTCCGCGTCCAAAACCATTTCCACCGTATAATCTCTCTACATATCATTATTCTCTCACATCCACATCATATTTTCTTTCCACTTCTAAAACTTCTCACTCATCTACATCATTATTTATTTATCTTTCGTCCACCTCATCTTCTCTCTCCAAATTTCATTTTATCTTTCTATCTCATCAAATTTATTTATTTACTATTCAATTTATAAATAAATATTAAGTTTTAATTTTGATAGTTTTAATTTCGATAATATCGACGTTTAACATTAATTATTAATTTGATCATTGTATATATTATATTTCATTGTTTCGATTTTATTTCTTTTTATTGATTCGTACACGTTTTTAATATCGTAATTTCGAAACGATCGAATTTCACATAAAGTTATGTATTTACCGTATCAAAATAAAAGTAATAATTTTTTAAATATTTATTTATTAAATTACATATTTAAATTTTAAAAATAAATTAATAATTAATAAAACTAATATTTTATTATATATATATTAAATTAAAATATTTTAAATTAATAAAAATAAATAAAAAGTTGTTCTCCAGACAAGGGGCATACAAGTCATTGTCTGCGGAACATATTTCTCCACGGAGGAATCAGCTCTCATGTAACCATGGGCGTCGATGTGGCGGACATTGGGGCGGACAAGGACGTATTTCCATACGCTCTTGTCCGCCGTTACAGGTAGTCTTAGGTTACCTGTAACCTTGTCCGTGCCCAAAACTATTTCCGTCGTATAAATCTCTCTACACATCATTTTCTCTTTCTACTTCTAAAAATTCTCACTCATCAACATCATTATTTATTTTTCTTTCATTCATATCATATTCTCTCTCTAAATTTCATTTTATATTTCTATTTCATCAACTTTATTATTTTATTACATTATTTATCATTAAATATTACATTTCAATTTTAATATTTTAAAATCAGTTTAAAATCAATATTTTAATAAATTTTATATTACATTTTATAGAATTGAATATTATATTACATTATCATTAAAATAAATTAACTAAAAACATATTTAAAAAGATTACAAATACACCTAAAATTGATCAAGAAAAT
Source organism: Utricularia reniformis (assembly GCA_009725065.1). Lineage (NCBI taxonomy): Eukaryota > Viridiplantae > Streptophyta > Magnoliopsida > Lamiales > Lentibulariaceae > Utricularia > Utricularia reniformis. Next base: position 56,989 of record RWGZ01001523.1, read on the forward strand.
TTATTCCATACATGTTCAATAAAATCATTTTTTAATTGATGGCAAGTTCTCCGATCACGATCATCGATCATACAACGAAGATAAACATGAAAACTTGTATCAATTCCTCTTTGAATCTGTTCCGGTTCAGAAGAGTCTTCCGGTTGTTCATAATCTCCAAGTGCATTGTAAGTTGCGGTGTGGTCGTCTCTCTCATCTTCGATAATCATATTATGTAATATAATACATGAATACATTATATCTCCAAGAGTTGTTCGATCCCAAAGACGTGAAGGTCGGGTGAGAATTCCCCATCGAGCTTGCAATATCCCAAATGCTCTTTCTACATCTTTTCTTGCTCCTTCTTGGTGAATAGCAAATAATTTATCTTGTGGAGTTTGTGGTAGCGTAATAGATTTAACAAAAAAAGGTCAATTTAGATATATATCATCACCTAGATAATAACTCATATTGTACCGATGTTCATTCACTGTGAATTTAACTTGAGGGGTTGTTTCATTTTGCAATTCATGTAGTAATGATGATATGCAAATAACATTCAAATCATTATTAGAACCTTCCATACCGAAAAAAGCATGCCAAATCCATGTATCCATAGAGGCAACAGCTTCAAGCATCAATGTCAGAACACGTTTGTCTCCACGAACGAATTGACCTCTCCATGCCATGGGATAATTTCTCCATTCCCAATGCATATCTATGCTTCCCAACATTCCAGGGAAGCCACGATATTCCACCAAGTGAAGCAGCCGTTGAATATCTTCAGGAGTCGGACGTCGTAGATATTCATCCCCGAACACTCCTCGAACCGCTCTTACAAAATGTCGCAAGCAGTCTAATGTGGTCTTCTCTCCCAATCGAACATATTCATCTACTTGATCAGCGGCACAACCGTTTGCTAAACATTGTATAGTCGCGGTGCATTTCTGATGAACCGTGAAGGACGTACGTCCAGTGGCATATGTTCCTCTTTGGAAAAAAGGATCATATTCATCGAGTGCGGTCATAATTCGCTCGAATAGTGGATGGCGCATACGGAATCGACGCGAAATTGGTCTTCAGAATACACCGGGTATTGACAGAAGTAATCTGCCATCAGTCTTGTGCTTCCCCACTCACATCCCCTTTCGATGTGGCGTCGAGGATATTTCTTTTTTTGCCTCGGAGGGGGTGATTCTTCGGAATCATCTGAACTACTCGAAGATGAAGATTTCATGTACGCATGTAGTTGTTTGTACAATTGCGGGATTTCGGAGATGAATGAATCTGTTAAACGAGATTAATCGTTGTTAGTAGAATTCATCTTCAATTGTTATGTTATGCAAACATTTCAACAAACTTATTTATAGAGCAAAGATGTCGCGTCTCGAGATGTTGTAGAAAGTCGTGCAATGACTAATCAAATCGATCCAAAAAACGATACACATAGAAAGTCGAGCAATGACTAGTCACATCCCGGCAGGGGTGTCAGAGATTCGAATTTCGATTTGACAAAACATAGTGTGAAAATTGAAGGCCCTTGAAACACGCAATTGTGTTTAGTCACATCCCGACACGGGTGTCGGAGATTCGAATTTCGATTTGACTAAACATAGTGCGAAAATCGAAGGCCCTTGAAGTACGCAATTGTGTTTAGTCACATCCCGGCACGGGTGTCAGAGATTCGAATTTCGATTTAACAAAACATAGTGCAAAAATCGAAGGCCCTTGAAACACGCAATTGTGTTTAGTCACATCCCGGCAGGGGTGTCGGAGATTCGAATTTCGATTTGACTAAACATAGTGTCTCAACTATATAAGCAACTATTATTCATCATTCTTCATACTTAACTTCAACAATATGTCTCGTAGATCAAATGTTGAATCGCATGGATTTTCATCTCAAGATGGTCTAAATAACTTACACAGTGGCAACCCTGTCGCTAACACCGAGAAGAGTAGGAACACAAGGTGGACAATGCAGGAGGAGCAACTTGTGGTTGTTGGATGACTCCACACATCTAAAGATCCTATTATCGGTGACTCACAGAAAAGTAGTTCTTTTTGGGGACGAATAGCCGACTTCTACACAACACATGGAGCTCTAAGTTGCAAAACTCGTGACAAAGAAGTCATTCGGAAGAAATGGGGCCAAATCACCAAAGCCGTCTCCGAATTTTGTGGAGTTTACGATGGTATATCTACCCGACATCCAAGTGGATATACCGAACATGACTATTTCAAGGAGGCACTTGTTGCTTTTCGAACAAAGGAAGGAAAAGATTTCACGTACGAACATGTTTGGCGAATCTTGAGAAATGAGCCGAAATGGCAACAAGAACAAGGAAGCAGCTCTCACCGCTCCAGTGAAAACTTCGACATACCTCCATCGGATCCGGTACCGGAAATCCGACCTATTGGAAGAGATGCTGCTAAAAGAACACAAAAACAGAAAGAACCTAGGACGAGCGATGGTTCTTCATCGAGAGCGGAACGAGCGGCGGAGAAAGATCGAAAGATTGATGAGAGCAACAAACGTTTCGACGAATTCAACAAACTATATGAGCTAGACATAAGTGTAAGACTAATGAATACCGATCCTGATAAGTTGAATCATGCACAGAGGCTATTATTCGAGGATACTCTTCACAAGTTCATCGCACGTAGTTCGATTAATAGCAGTGGCGGATCTCAAAATTCCGCTAGTAACCCGANGAGCAAAGATGTCGCGTCTCGAGATGTTGTAGAAAGTCGTGCAATGACTAATCAAATCGATCCAAAAAACGATACACATAGAAAGTCGAGCAATGACTAGTCACATCCCGGCAGGGGTGTCAGAGATTCGAATTTCGATTTGACAAAACATAGTGTGAAAATTGAAGGCTCTTGAAACACGCAATTGTGTATAGTCACATCCCGGCAGGGGTGTCGGAGATTTGAATTTCGATTTGACAAAACATAGTGCGAAAATCTAAGGCCCTTGAAACACGCAATTGTGTTTAGTCACATCCCGGCACGGGTGTCGGAGATTCGAATTTCGATTTGACTAAACATAGTGCGAAAATCGAAGGCCCTTGAAGCACGCAATTGTGTTTAGTCACATCCCGGCAGGGGTGTCGGAGATTCGAATTTCGATTTGACTAAACATAGTATCTCAACTATATAAGCAACTATTATTCATCATTCTTCATACTTAACTTCAACAATATGTCTCGTATATCAAATGTTGAATCGCATGGATTTTCATCTCAAGATGGTCTAGATAACTTATACAGTGGCAACCATGTCGCTAACACCGAGAAGAGTAGAAACACAAGGTGGACAATGCAGATGGAGCAACTTGTGGTTGCTAGATGGCTCCACACATCTAAAGATCCTATTATCGGTGACTCACAGAAAAGTAGTTCTTTTTGGGGACGAATAGCCGACTTCTACACAACACATGGAGGTCCAAGTTGCAAAACTCGTGACAAAAAAGTCATTCGGAAGAAATGGGGCCAAATCACCAAAGCTGTCTCCGAATTTTGTGGAGTTTACGATGGTATATCTACCCGACATCCAAGTGGATATACCGAACATGACTATTTCAAGAAGGCACTTATTGCTTTTCGAACAAAGGAAGGAAAAGATTTCGCTTACGAACATGTTTGGCGAATCTTGAGAAATGAGCCGAAATGGAAACAAGAACAAGGGAGCAGCTCTCACCGCTCCAGTGAAAACTTCGACATACCTCCATCGGATCCGGCACCGGAAATCCGACCTATTGGAAGAGATGCTGTTAAAAGAACACAAAAACAGAAAGAACATAGGACGAGCGATGGTTCTTCATCTAGAGCGGAACGAATGACGGAGAAAGATCGAAAGATTGATGAGAGCAACAAACGTTTCGACGAATTCAACAAACTATATGAGCTAGACATAAGTGTAAGAATAATAAATACCGATCCTGATAAGTTGAATCATGCACAGATGCTATTATTCGAAGATACTCTTCACAAGTTCATCGCAGGTAGTTCGATTAATAGCAGTGGCGGATCTCAAAATTCTACTAGTAACCCAAGAAGTAGCGAACATGGTAACGATTCAGATAATTTCGATATTAATCCTTAGTTATGAATTTGTATCGGTGTGTTTTATGTGCTTCGATGTATTTCGTTTTTTAGTTCGTACTTCGTTTTTATTATTTTCTATTTTAAAATTATTAAATTTAAAATAAATAATATATTTAAATTATTAAACTAAATTAATAATCAAAATATATATAATATTTATAAACAATTATATATTATAAATAATATATAAACAATTATTCATTGAATTAAAAATTTAAAAAAATAATAATTTTACAATTATTTTTAAAATATTTATTTCCGCGGACACGGGGCGCCTAAGCCCCTATCCGAGGAACGTATAATGACGGAAGAACATCGGTGCCCATGTATCGTTAGGCGCCGATGTGGCGCCCAAAGCGGCGGAAATGGTTGTATTTCCATACGGCCATTTCCGCCGTTATTGAAAGTCTTATGGTCCCTTTTTAGGGGTACCAACAGTCATCTGGTTCGTCAAGATACGAACTCGGTTTTAATTTGTTTATGGCGGGGAGACGATCAGAATAAGTAAATGAAGAAATCGACAAGGCATTTTAGAGTGGAAAACCTCGGGAAATGGAGAAAAAACCACTTGACTAAGAGCAGGAAAAGCTCTTATTCGATTCACTAATCAAGTCGTTCATTACAAAAATACAGTGGAAGTTTATGAAGATGACGAGGTATAAGAAAGTTATAAGAACTCCGGCAGAGTAACATCATGTTCTTATGCGTCCAAAAGGTCCTGCTAATTCCGTCGTCAAACTCTGTATTTATAGAGCAGAAGGCATGTGTAATCTACCCCTGTAACTGCCTCTGACAAGTTTGTTGAAGGTTTTGTCGCGCGATGTAAAACGTGGCCGGGACCGAAGCGTGGCCTATGTGATTCGGCCCGAGGCGTGGTAAACGTGTGGAGGCCCGAAGCATGAAACGCGTGAACTGTAACCGTTTGGACCGAACCATGGGGTTCGGTCCTAGGATGTACTAAGCATGGAACGACCACCTATCAAAGGCCGTTCTATTTTACCAAGTCTATCTTCGGTCTCATCGCGAAACATTGGGCCAATTTATCTCAAATGTACTAAGCTGGAGATTTTGGGCCGCGCAAGTTCGCTTTTATTACATGGGTCGGCCTAATCTTTATTGGGTCTTACCCATTGCAGGGTACCCAGTCATAGGATTCTCATCACTAGCCCCTCGGGCTTGGTTGCCATCGCAGAGGTGACGCAAGGCCGACCACGCAATGTTATGCACGTTCGGGAGAATATAGGACCGAGCCTACTCGTAATGAGTGTCCAAGGGACCGATCTTTCACTTTGTCAATTTAAGATGTAGATTTGAATTCAAAATACCATAACGTTCATTTTTGTATCACTTTTAAATATTAATATCCAGACTTGCGCCCTTCCACATTCTGCTATTCAATAAGCGTGATGAGTGCGTACAAACTGCAACCGCCTATGATAGTCCTACGTGTCGACTTACAATTAGTCGGGAAATTACTATTTAAATCGGGGTTTCGGATACTGTTCCTCCTCATCGTCATTTCGTGAAGGAAAAAAAATCGCCCAAACTAAGTTCTCTGTGTTTTCGTTCCTGCCTATGCTTAAACTTTTTCCTACCGATTCTCATCAAGGTATTAGTCATGGCTCTTCGTAAGATGAGATACCCAACCATGTCTGAGTTGGATATCGAATAATTTAGGTCTAAGTTTTCGATTCCGGCTCATTACTCCATATGGAAGGGGCGGGAAGATATTCTTTGCTTCCTTCCAGCGGAAATGAACGTTCCGGCTACCACTATCCCTGTCATTTATTCATCTCTGAAGTGCGGGTTACGTTTTCCGTTACACCCATTCGTAGCGACTGTACTTAAGGAAATCCATTGCCCGACCTTTACGTTATTTCATCGTACTGACCGGTATGAAAACATTGGTTGGAATCCGAATATTTTTGTATCAGATTAGAGGTGAGCAAAAGATCGGTTCGAACTGGTCATTTTCGGTTTTTGGGATTTATAAAGATCGGACCACAATCCTAATTTTATATAAAAGATCTATTGGTTCGGTCTTTATGTATTTATAAGGGAGACCGGTCCATACCAATATATTAATATTTTTTTATATTTTGTTCCCGTCTTTAGGTCCGGTCTTTAGCCTAATACTTTTTTATATAAAAAATATTAATAAAAAAATAATTGTTTTACTAAATATATAATTTATAAAATGTATTGGATTATTATTTTTGTTTTTATTATTATTTTACTCAAATGTGAGTATAAAAGTTCATAATTGAAAAATATTCGTTTCAATTATGTTTAAAAACCAAAGAATTTAAATATGAAGTGTAATCATATTTATAAATAATTTATGTATAATTAGATTTGAATGGAAAATCATAAATATTTGGATATACAAATAAATTTAAAAATTTACATTTACGGGATTTAGGTATGGTTGGCAACGGGGCAGATATATCACGGTTATATTATTAACCGTTATCCGCCCTTGCCTAACATAATGTGCTCTCCGCCCTGCCCCCGCCTAATTTTTTTGTTATCCTCCCACTCTCCGTCTCGTATCTACTATGGATTAACCGTTAGGTTAACGGTTAACCAACAGTTTACAATTTTTATTTTTTTAAAAAAATAGTAAAATATTCATATTTAAACATATAAAAAGAATCTCAAAATAACAATATAAAATTAAAACAACTCTTACAATGAATGTAATTTTAAACTTTGATGGTTTCACATACAACAATCGAGAGTTTTAAAAATACCTAATACAAAATTTAAACAAAGAATTATAATGTTAACATATATAACATGATATTGTAGTCAAGAATATTGATACAACTAGCCGTACGAAAAATAAGATATATAACAAATTAACAATATAAGTGTCACATGTAATTCAATATAATTAGGGTTTAAACAAAACCTTCAAAACTCATTAACAAATTTGTTAAACAAATTAACAAATTGTTTGTCTTTAAACCCATGAACTTGTATTGCTAATATATCATCCAATTATATTGCTTGCCCAAAAAACAAAAACCTAGAACATTATGCTAAGATGAATTTATATTAATTTTTATGTAAACACCAAAAAAATTGAAAAAAAAATCAATAGGAAATAAATAACTTAAAAATAAGATCTATATAATAATAATTCGAAATTGGAAGAAGATCGACGAAATAATGAGCAATAATTGTATTAAAATTAATGAGATGTAGATGAAAAAACTAAAAAAAAAACCTAGAGAATTTGAAAAATGAAATAGTTAGTTAAATTGGTAATCCTTAAATTTCTTCCTAATAAGAGTTATAATTAAAGCAAAGATTTTAAATATATTAAATATATTTAATAAATACATGTTGGCATATATGGTTATTTAAATGGATAATCGAATGGATAGCGGAGCGGTTATGTATCAAATAACTATCCACTTCGTTTAAAGCGGATATGTGATTTTTTTCCCCGCCTCGTTTTCACTATCCGTTTAATTATCCAATAACCCTTTAAACGGTGTGGGTATCCGTCGGGTAGCGGGATGGATAATCCAAATTATCATCCCTAGATTTAGGTTTAGTCGTGGTCATAAACTCGTAAAGTGAAGACCTATATCAAACCATAAGATTTACGGGTTTAGATCATACACCTAATTAAAAAGTTATATCCCAAAATACCACATGGGATCTTAATAATCCCACTTCTATATGGGAATAAAAATATAAAAATGGGAAGAATTCATAGCCGTATGAAAATATTATATTTGAGTTTTAGGTACTTTTAAAATATGAGTAAAATCATGTTTAATAAAACAAGAATAACTTAAATAGTTTATATAAATATTTGACGAACACAAATGTTTATTCGTTCGTCAAATATTTATTCTATGCTTTCCATTATTCACTTTTTCCTTTTTCCTTTTTCCTTTTTAGTGTTCTTTGAATATCTATATTTGTATTTTACATTATTTTCTTTCCTTAATTGAATTCTATTTATTCGAAATTATGTTTAATAAATAAATTCACACAAAAACATATTTATTCTTTAATATTTATTATATACTTTTCCGTTTAGCTTATTTTATTTTTTAGCCATATATGCTATAACTAATTTTTAGCTTGGATTTAATACACAATCGACCCCTCTTGATAATTTATTAAAGATTGTGCGTGACCCACCCAGTAAACAACCCCAGAATAGCGACCCCCTGCCCCGATATGTCTAATGCAAACCTAGCTCTCAAGGGTGTGAAGTGTTGTTACCTGTAACTAAGCTTTTCAATGCTTCCATAGAGCTCTCCAATTCCTCCCTCTCTTTTGAAATTGCATCCTCCTGTACAAAGACTAACTAACTAACACCATAGAAAGAGAGAACAAGACTATATAATATATAGCACACAACACTAACTTGGCCTGTCCCTGCGGATACCAGAGACAGAAGCTTCACTGTACAGGCCCGATAATCACTCAATATCTTGAAACCCGAATCATCCACCTTATCCTAATAAATCAACCAACAATATAATAAATATCAAAAGTAATTCAAGATTGTGTTGAAATAATGCCCACATCAGAATTTGAAAGTGCTGTAGATTGGTTTATAAGAGGGAATTCATAACATAATAAATGACTTTTTCAAGTCTTTTATGGTGTGATCTCTTCCCTTTTATACATTGTATCCGAGCACACTCCCCACATAAAATTAACCCACTCTAGAAATTTAACCGATTATGATAGTGAGTTTTAAGCAACCTTTAAATGAGAAATGGCCGCTGATATAGCCCTACCTGGAGCTTGAAGAGCTCTTCCATGTGCCTGCAAGAAAATGTTTAAATTAAAATTTTGGAGGTAATATAAATTACCGAAAATGTGCGTTTCTAACCTGTACATATAATAGAGAAACAACTTTTGGTAGAAGTGAAACAGGATCAGTTTCTGAAGAAACTAGTGACGTCAAATCCTGCACTCTCAGATGAAGATTATAAATACATCATTCTTATAATTCAAGTATCTACTAAGATAATATGAAAGAAGAACAAGGAATTACATATGAACCTTACGATACGAATGCAGAAGACTCCTCTCCATCTTCTTGTCGAGCTTTTTAAGAGTAATCCCACTGTAAAATTGTGAAAAAAACAATGTTTTAAAAATTGATATCGACTTGGTATATAAGAGGGGCTCAGTACACCGATATATTGTCTCTATCAAAATAATAAAATAAATTAAGCCATTAACCTACAGAAAACGAATATGTCTATATATTGAATGACCTAATACAACATTGGTATATTATATCTATACCGGAATAATAAAATAAATTAATTTAAAGAAAATACACAATTTATACTATTCTTACTTCGAAAAAATAAGAAAAAGATTCTACAAACTTCATATCTATTTTCCCCCCCAAATTAAACATGTTAGATCCGACCCGACTCGATTAGAACCATAACGGCCGGTATTCTGTTTAAATACCGGTCAAAAATGGTACGCTCAGAATTTCATGTATACCTAGTTGGTATATCGGAAACTTCGAACATTGGAAAAAAGAACAAAGAACATTATTTTCACATTTTGGCATTGAAATGAGTAGTATTGGTAGCCAAAGTCTTTACCTTTTTTCAGCAATTTCTCTAACCGCAATCATAAATGACTCTACCCTCTGGTCAAGATACATGTCTCGTTATCAAAAGAAAGTTGTGACACAGATTTAATGTTGAAAGTACACTAACCTTCCCTTCCAATGTATCAACAAGCTTAATAGCTCTGACTGTCACAGGTTCAGGCAAACTCTTAGCCTTGAGAGTGTAAGAGAAAGAGGTGAGTAATTTTTATATATTTTTTCGAGTAAGAACCACATAGAAGAAAATTACCAAGGAAATTCTATCTGAATGGCTCATGCATTCATTTCGAGATTGTACCATGAAGTTTCCATTTGATAGTTGATTGTGCAAGTCCTGCATCACAACGTGCCATATCAGATGTTACGTTCATCATTCCAAAAAGATATTATAAATACGGGATTAAGAAATCGTTATTCCCCATCAGAAGAGATTACATGCCAAGAACTAAGACAACGTGTTCATAATCGTATTCGATGGCGCTTGAAGCCATTCATCACTTCAAACTTCATTACAAAAAAATGTACAAGATGCCTTACAATGTTAAGAAGGAGGGCATCCACAATGGAAGCGCCTGTGGTTCGTAACAAATGTTTGTGCAATAAAACCTAAAACGGAAAATGAAAATACTTAAGCTTTCCCAGAAAACCGGCTTAAGGGTAACAAATGTTGAATAAAAACTTACAGAAGTTGACATGTCATCTTCGAATAAATCCAACGCTTTCTCATACAACTGAATATTTAAGAATTCCTGGACGAAGTAATTAGAGCATTAGAGAAGCAGAATGTAAGAGAATAAATAAAACAAGTGAGATAAAGAGCATTATATGTACAAGAGAGTTGCTTCAAACTTATTGTCAAGGCAGTTCTATAAAAAAATGGGGAAAACTGTAAATCTTGATTGAAGAACAAAGTGACTACCTCATCAAGCCTTCGCTGCAAATCATCGAGGACCTGCTTCGCCTTCTGAGAATTCTCAGAAAAAGCAGACTTTTTCCTTTGAGTCCATGAATTGAACAGCATCGGTCTCAAATAGTTTGACAGAGAAATAAGAGCTGTCTCAGGATCTTCTACGCCTATAACACGAAAATATATATAAAATCCAAGCAATAAAAAAGGTGTTATACATAGCAGATAAATTTTTAAAATATGACGGAATTAACCTTGTTCGTCAAAGTCTAGGATTAATGACCTTAACCTCTGAACAATGGATTCTTCTGAGAGAAAGCTTGGGATTTCCATTTTCTTGGTCTCTCTTTTAGAAGAGATCTTTGCTTCTGAAACTTGACTAGAACTAGATTTTCCTTTCTTTTGGTTCTTCTTGGATTTAAGAGAAGAATCTTGAGAATCTATAGCATTTTCAACAACTGGAGACTTGAAATTCTCATTAGGTTTGCCTTTTTTCTTTTTGGATCCTTTTTCTGAAGCTGATACACTGATCATACTTCGATTATCATATTCGTCTTGTTTTGCTGAATCATTTCTATCATTATGCAGCGGTTTCGGTTCTATGATGAAATGTGAATCATCTGATGACCCAGTAGCTGCAAATCCGGAAGTATCCATGCCTTCTAGCTCTTTGTCGATAGATGCAAACAATTCCTGAATGGATTCAAAGCACAACATTAAAATCTAAAACTATAATTTAAAGCATCTTCTCCATTGATCTCTGTGACCGTATAATAGATGATGCATACGAGCACAAATCATTCAATACTTTTTAAAGGCAAGTCTTGAAGAAAAAAAATAAAACAGAATTACAATTCATCTGCACTAGAGGTTCCAGAAATTTAACTGATCATAAGAAGCAGAATGAGGAAAACAAGGAAAACGCAGTAGACTTAAGATAGATGAATGGGTAGGGCCCATTTTGAGGCCGTAGAAAACGCAGTTGTATAAATATCATACAATCATGCGTTTTTTAGGTTTTTGTATCTTAATAATGGCTTATTCATAATGTAACATATATATGAAATAACATTACCGTTCAAAATAAAATACGAAGCAGAATGAGTACCTTTACAAAATTTTCACTGAAAACATAACACTCCCCAAGCAAATGTGCTTTACCAGACTGCATCCAAGGGGAAATTAGTAAGTTGTGTAAAATAATATCGGTTGAATGACATAAAATCAGGGATAGAATAGTACACGACCTTTAGAGCTCTCTGAACAGATGGACAAAGAGAAAGAATCTTGTAAGCATCTTGGGAAGCAAAGGATGATGGCAATAATGCAAGGGCATTTATCCTGCGTTAAAGAAGGAGCAGTACAAACAGAAGAAATAGATTTTTGAGTCACGCATAAAAGAGGCAAGAGTACATGATCCACAAAATATCAAAATGAGAAGTAATCACCATAGTAATTAAAGAAGGGATTTCACGAATAGAGCACTAGAAGATAATAACGAGGAAAGTTTAACATGATGCAAAAGAAGCTAATAAGCATGAGCTAAATAAAATGATACAGAAGAACATAAACTCACCAGCTACCACGCTCAATGGCCTCCTCTACAGCAGCGCCCACCATCTCAATCAATGAACCATGTGTAAAGACGGTGGTAAGAGGTTGAGCTTCAGGATATCTAGACTAAATTGATCATCAAGAAATTCATGTGTCAGATGGTAACAGAGGAGCTCAAACATGAACCTATTTAAACAGAAATGTGTGTTGTTCAGGTGTTCAATAGTACAGAAACCATAAGTAAAATCAACCTGCAAAAATTGGGCAGGCTTTGGAATTCCTAGTTTGTGTAGAGTTTCATAACTTATGAAGGAGTTCTGCAGATACGAGAAAATCGAATGTGTTAGGCTTAAAATCTCCTAGCCATTAAATTTCCATATATTTCAGCAGACACTATAAAAGAATAAAAAAACATGAATTGGTTTGATGGGAGGGATCAGACTTCTGCACAAAGGAAAAAATTCTTGCCTGGGAAAAGAACGAATCAACACACTCAATTTGAGCTATGGCAAAGACCTGCAAAAAAGGATGGTATGTATTGTTGAGATCATATTAATAATTAACAGGCAAACGTCATACATCTTCTCAGCAGTAGAATTTCAGTTGCTATTAAAGGAAAAACAGACTGCCAAAGAAGAAGGAAACACGAAATATAGGACAAGTGAAACTTTTAGAAACAGAATTATCATAATCAGAAAGAACAATATTTGCTCGTTCAAGCATCATACAAAGAATATTTCAAAAAAATATTTAAAAATGCAAAGAAAAAGATTAAGAAAAGCAACAATTAAGAAACATACCGAAGGTGTCCAATGCGCGCCAGCAAGCGTTCCTAGAATCTCACCTTCTTTCAGTATACCATTGAACAATGTATGGAAAAAAGAACTCTCAATAGCCACCCCCTTGAATCCATCCATATCTTGTAACAACCCCCGTAATGAACTCCACAACACTGGCAAATTTGTTGGAGCAGCAATTCCTCTAGCTGCACCACGAACCATTGCAGTTAAACGTGCAACATAGGCTGGTGTATAGAGTTGCCCACCTTCAAGCCTGCCCTTCACCTGTAAAGATTGCACAATTAACTGCAACATTTTCTCACAAGTTTTAGATTCCGAAACTTGAAATAGCAATATACCAGAGTGCCTAGACGTGGTTCAATAACAGATAAGATCAACTCAGAGCCCACTTGCAGCTGTGCAGCAATTTCTGCTAATGAAATCTGACTGCATTCTTGGAGCCTTTCATTGATATCCTCACAAACAGTATCCCAATACGAATTCGAAATAATTTCTCCATTAATCAACACAAGTGAAGAATCATCCGCAACAACTTGCTGCGATTGTTTCTCCACGTGGTACAAATCCATCACTGTAGCCTCCGCCAAATCAATTAACGATACTCGTCCCCGATTTTCCACCTCGGAAGCGATTTCTCGTCTCAATTCATCCTAAACCAAAAAAATCCAATGCAGAAGCGCTACCATTTAGAATCCCTATGTGCATTCAAACAAAACTTGAAAACAGATCCAAGCGATCAGATGCTAAAAACTCACAGACGTAATGTATTCTTTGCCGGAAGTGGTATGCAATAGATCGAAGTCGATGATTCCAAGTTCCTGAAGTTTCTGAACCAATTCAACAACGTTGCGTTCTGACAAGCAAACGCTGGATTTGACTTGCTGTGCGAATTCAAATTGCCTCTGCAATTCAAGAAGTTCCTCATCCATGGCGACCGTTTGAAATCAACGTTCCGCTTTGATAATGCCCAAATATGAATTTCCAAGAGTTCTCTTTCTCTGTGATTTCCTAGACAGTTTATTTTCAAATACTTTTGCAATTTTGTGTGAAATTTTTATTTATTTTTCAATTTCTTAAATGACTTTTTAATTTATTTTTTAAAAAAATATATTGTTTCACATTTATTTATACCCGTGTAAAGGGATGTCAATTTGGTTATCGCCTCGTTTGGATAATTAAGCGGGTTGTAAAACTACTCACTCGTCTTAAACGAGACGGATAGTAATTTTACATATATCTATCTCGTTAACTATCTGGTTACACGTATACAAATATAATTACTCGTTTAGATTTAATTATATATACTTGTAAAACTACCGTAGATAAAAAAAATTCTAGTTTAAGTTTTATCTAATTTTGCATTTCCAGGTTAAAAACTATTGAATATTAAGTAATTTTCATTACATATATACAATAGTTAAAAACCATGGATTGTTTCCTTATTTTTATAATATATTAATATTTCAAAAAAAATCAATAGTTTTGTTGGATATAAAAATTTTAATCCTTAAAACTTATTTAATTTGATATTGATATTTTTTATTTATATCGTTAAGGATATTAAAAATCATGATTCTAAAATAATTAATTTTTGTTTTTATGAAGAATATTTAGTTATTATGATATTGATTTTTGATATTAATAAATTAAAAAAACAAATTTATAAATCAACGGATAACCCTTAACTTTGACAGATAGTGGATTGGGTATGAAGAGGATATGACAGTGCGGATAACGGGTAGAGGCTATGTTAAACTGGACGGGTAGTGATTAGTGGTGTCACCACCTCATATCCGTCTCGTTGTTATCCCTATGTAAGTGTTGTGGTTTGAAAACCGGGGGTGTCAACAGTCAATCGGTTCGAAGCAAGACGAACTCGGTTATAATTTATTTAATGTGTGAAGAACGATTATAAACCAAATGCAAAGGGGACACGGCAGTTTTAGAGTGGAAAATCTAAAAGCTGAGGAAAAAACCACTTGACTTAGGGCTAGAAAAAATATCCTTAGTCGGTTCAATAAACAAAGTAATAATCACAAAGATCATGTTTGTTCTTCAGACAACAAAGGGGGAAAGAGTTATCGAAAATAAATCGACATGAGGCTTTGTCTAAGAAGCTCGTAAGGAAAGATCGGAAGATCATTTTCTTCACACCCAAGTGTCATTTTTATACGCCTACTGTGCTGTGTGGACAGTGATGTGTCGTTTTGTGTTTGTCCTCTGCGGCTTAGGTTGCCTCGTGTCAGGCGGAACAGCCGCCGGGAATGGCTTCATAGAGCTGTACGGCGCTAGACCTTTCGACGCTACTAGTCGGCTATTCCCAGGCTAAGGGAGGCTTGTACGACTTCACCGCCCACGTCTCTGACAAGATTGTCGGAGGTTGTCGTCGCATGTTGAGGAATATGGATGGCCCGAAGCAAGACTTGTAAAGTGTGGACCGATCGGTTCTGGTGCGTGTGAGAAAGCTGGGCCCCACCTATCGGGACCGATCGATACGAATGGCCGATCGGGCCGCCTGGCATGGCTGGGCCACTCATTCACGTGGGCTGGATCTGGACCCCCAAGTTCGGCTTATGTTATTTGGGCTCCTCTGATCAAGCTTGGTTCTTATCAGGTTCGAGGTACCGGGTTTCAGGGATCTCATCACTAAGCATTTAGGCCAACTCATCATTTTTTAACTTTGTAGTAATACATCTCGAACAAAATTAAATTTATTAATAAAGGAAAATTACACCTAAATTTAAAATAGTGTAAAAGACGATATTCATCAAATTTATATGTTGTATATTTAGTACTCAAAGTCTCAAAATAGTTTAGACACTTGATTGAATAACAATGATTTTTTATTCATTTTTCTTTGAGATGTTTTGCTAAGTTATATGCTATTTTTGAATTTTTCAAAGTTTTATTATATTTTTAAAGGTTAAGGTTTTAAATACAAATTAGTAATGCATTTAAAATATTAAATCCAAATATGAATAGTTTTTTTTATTTTATGATCAAATTCGTAATTATAAAACCTAAAGAAGAAAACCTTAATAATTATTTAAAGTTTAATGGTTAATATACTTTGATATAAATATTGTGATTGATTTGATTTTATCGATAATATTTTGATTAGTCGGTACATTAATATTGTCGATATCATTATAATATCAGGTTATATCGGTCGATATACCGATCATGTTGATAGTATCATTTAAAATTTCATTTTAAAACATTAGTAGAATATTGTAAATATAAAAAAACATAAAGCTAAAAATGATAAGTATTCAATTATTCTTGCAAAAAATTATTTATAAAAAAATTTATATTAATATTAAAAATAAATAAAACTAACGTATAATAATTAAGTTTTATAGAAATGTTTAAGGAAAATCTTACTGTTGTTGCATATGTCCTAGTGTTTTGTTTTAAATCTATTAATTTAAATTTAATTTAATTTCATATGACAATAAGAGTAGGAGAGTTCTGTTTTACATTTTTTTAAGCTTTTATTTAAATAGCATAAAGGAAACCTATTAGTGTTATAAGGTTTATTTTTTAAAAATAAATTAGTGTATTATCAAAATAGTTGAAATTAATTTAGAATTCAAAATTATATCCAATAGACTAATAGTGTAAATCAAGTATGACTACTATTTTCATATCAAAATTTCGTAAACTAAAACTCGATGCAATACGGTATTGAAAAATGACAGAATTATCTGATATTTGACGTATTGATGGGTATATCATAAAAATCTTTAAGTGTAAAATTTTAATGTAGTAGTGTTAGAAGTCGGACAATTTAAAAATAACTGTGAATTAAAATAATCTATTAATATACTAGTGATTGACATTTGATTTGATGTTTTTCGATAGAGGTCAGTTTCTACATTAATAGAATAAGAACTTAGATTAAAATAATAATATTTTTGAGGTCGGTTTCTAGACTAATAGAAAAGACTTCATTTAAAAAAAACAAGAGAAGTAATTGATTTAAATATGGTGTTTAGTTCCATGTAAATATTTTTTAAAAAATAAGATTATTTTGTAATTTAATCGAAAAAGACACCAGGAAAAATTGTAAAAAATGGAACTCATTTGCATTAACTTGAAAAAAAATAATGAGATTTGATCTTATATATTTGTATTTATGAGTTTTAGATGATATTGGTGTTGTTTGGAAACTCAGTCTACCGTCCGGTGCGGTGAACGTACCGTGGTTGTATTATATTTTAACCAAACATCATTAATAACTGCGTTCGTGCTACCGTAGAAAACAGTGGTGAGTTCACAGTTGCTTTAGCCCAACGGCCACGAAAACGCACCTACCAAATGTCAATTTTACCCTTGGGAAATTATAGTTTATTTTTTAAAAAAAATAATTTTGATCAATAACTATTTATATTATATCAATTACATATTCAAACTATAAAAAATATATATAAAACCTTTAAAATGTAGCTTTAACATAACGAATTTATCATAAAATAATATGAAATATAATTTTAAAGTTATAAACAATTATTTAAAAATAAGCGTAAAAAAGTCATTTTATGACATCACGATTACTGCACCACTGTTTCAAAAACATTTTTTTTAAATTATTATTAGTTCACCTCACAGCACGGTACAATTATCTCACCTCAGCGTTATCTATCAAACGTTGTTCGAAACGTGCCTATTATCAGTTGAGAAATGAATTTAAAATAGTTTTTCAAAAATACATATAAATTCATTTTCTAATGATTATACGAAGTGTATTCTTTTAAAAGAAAAATGAATACATGAATTTTATTTCAAAATAAACTAAAATTGTTAACTTTTAATTTCAAAAAAAATTATTGATGTCCCTTTTTATGGTCCCTTTTTAGGGGTACCAACAATCGTCCGGTTCGTTCAACAAACGAACTCGGTTCAAATTTATTTAAAATGTGGAAGACGATCAAAGCTAAAAACTAAAATAAATGCACGGCAATATATAGTGGAAACCCCGTGAACTGGGGTGAAAACCACTCGACTAAGAGCTGATTATGCTCTTAGTCTGCTCACTAAAGAAAATAAATCAAAGTTCATACAACATAGACTAATGAAAATGACGAGACAAAGAAAGCGGTAAGAATTCGGCAGAGTAACAGTCTGTTCTTCCGCGTCCAAAGGGTCCTGTCTTTTCCTTCGTCTTGCCCTGTATTTATAGAGTTGCCGGCGAGTGTAATCTACGTCCTGTAACCGCCTCTGACAAGTTTGTTAGAGGTTGTTATCGCAGGATGTAAAACGAGGTTGGGACCGATGCGTGGTCTGCGTGATCGGGCCCAAAGCATGATAAACGTGACAGGGCCCGAAGCGTGGAACGCGTGAGCCTGTAATCGTTTTGTAACTGTTCGGACCGAACCCCGGAGCCAGCTGGCAGATAACGATTTTATTTACTAAGGTTATCTTCGGTCCTCTGTGTTGAACATCGGGCCGCTCTTCCTAAAGGTGTAAATGGGTTGTGAGAATTCGTTTTGATTATTTAAGTCGGCCCAACTGTTATCGGGCCTCATCCATTACAGGGTACCCGGTCCTAGAGTTCTCATCATTAGCCCCTCGGGCTTGATTGCCAATCGCAGAGGTGATACAAGGCCGATCACATAATGTTCATACATTCATGAGAACTGGGGACCGTACCTGTAGATAGTGAGAGTCCAGGGGACCGATCTTTGCCTTAGAGCAGGGGTCGGTTATGCTTAAAATTTGCTAACATAGGTTTAAATTATCTTTTTACCCTTGATATCCTTTAAATATTAATATCTTGGCCCGCGCTTCTTCATATTCGAAAGTTCAAGAGGCGTGATGAATGCAGTTCGTACTGCCACAGTTTTGGACAGTATTACGTGGCAGCACACCATTGGTCGGGAGATTAATATTTAAATCGGGGTTCTGGGCACTGTTTCTTCTCATCGTCATTCTCGTGAGAAAGAATTTGCAGTCAAGCTCTGTGCCCTCCATCGCTATTTCGTCAAACCGCCTTTTCAATCTTTTCTTTCTAAGGTAAACGCTTATGGCTCCTAACAAAACGCGTTATCCCTCTATGTCTGAGTTGGACATTGAGGAATTTAGGTCTAGGTTTTCAATCCCGGCACATTACTCTATCTGGAGATGAATGTGCCGGCATCAGCCCTTCCGGTTAGTTACGCCTCTCTTAAGTGCGGGATTCGCTTTCCGCTACATCCCTTTGTAGCGGCCGCACTTAAGGAGATTCATTGCCCTACTTTTGCATTGTTCCCGGGCAGTTATGTGTATATTATAGCTTTTATCTTTTATTGTTACCAACATCGTCGGGCCCCAACCTTAGAACATTTCTGTAATATGTTCTTGATTGGGTCCCGAAAGGGGAAAGGTCTGTTGGGGTGTCGTAAGTTGTACTATATAGCGGTGCGCACCAAAGAGTGCGCAATTGTAGATAAAGAGGAGTTTCTTCATGCGTGGGAGACTTGTTATGTGTGGATGACAGTTNAATGAGCATATGGAATCGAAGCATTTTTTCGACATTCCGAATGTTTTTTTGAACTGATCCAACGATTGTGAATACGATTGATCACCTGCATATCACTAAGATTCCTCAAGATCACATGTTTAAAAGCTAAAATTGATATTTCAAACTTTGAATGATAATATTTTGAATATTAAATTTGAACTAAATTGATATTTCTAGATTTTATAATAATCGTTGTTTGTTAATACTCAATACTTAATTAAAATTTATATTTCAATTAACAAGAAAATAATATTTATGAATTTATGTTTAAACAATATTTTTACCCATCCAAAATTTCATTTCGATCCGAATCATTACTGGGTACGGAGAATATACAAGCCTTTTTTATATTATAATATTTTTTAAAAAAATGTTTTATTATTTTTCGTGTTGGACAAAAAAAACCCAAATTCCGACACAAAAAACTGATATCGGACATTAGCGATTAAAGTATCGATATCACTCGGTATTTTATGTAACGACATGTATACCGACTGATATAAAAACATTAGTTTTAAATAGTATAATAAAAAATTTCCCAAAATTTGTATCTTTTTCACAAATTTCATTTTTCGTTCAATTATATTACATTTTAGGGCGGAAGGCAGTTTTGGTTCCCAAAGTTTGGATAATTTGGCAATTTTGGTCCCCAAAGTTTTCAATTTTGGCAAAACCAGCCCCTAAAGTTTCATGTACGCAAAACAAGTCCCTAAAGTTTGCAAATTTTGGCAAAACCAGTCCCCAAAGTTGCGTATTTTCGCAAAATACGTCCCCAAAGTTTGCGAATTGTGGCAAATTAGGTCCCCGGACGAAAATTAATTTGGGGACCAAAATTCGCAAACTTTGGGGACGTATTTTGTGAAAATACGCAACTTTGGAAACCAAAATTGCCAAATCATCAAAACTTTGGGGACTGTTTTTACCACTGAAACTTTGGGGACCAAAATTGCCATATTATCCAAACTTTGGGGACCCAAGTCGCCATTTTTCCATTTTATAACATTAAAATATATTCTTAAATTTTAAATCAATAAATTATTTTAGTTTCATATTTTATTTAAAAATATACCTTTATTAATTACATCAAAATAAAAAGAATATTACTCAACAGTTGGAACAGAACAAGTTCCATTCCCTGAAAAGAAGATGAATTAGCAAATCTACAACTAAAACCAGAAGCAGTTCATAAAAATTCCACATTTCCTACAAAGCAAAAGCCACTTGTGACAAAAAAGACGAAATGGGAAGCATCACAACAACAACGACGACATAATCTTTACTTCGAGTTAACTTCACCGAAAACGAATAGTATCCGAGAGCAGAGTAACTAACCAGATTAACTTGGAGGGTGAAGGCACACAGTAACCTCATGCTCCTCTGGTCCGGGGCGATGTTTAGGAACTTTGATTTCGAGAATCATTCCACTTTTGTCGAAGTAAGCTTCAAGCTTAGCATCATCGGGGATCCGTGTAGGTAGTTGTATTTCTCTTCTGAATTCTCCTGGAGGAGAATGCTCTGGAGAAGGATCTGTGAGTTTGAATATCCTATCATTTCTCCGAATAAATGGTAAGCTTCCCGTGCTCAAAAATGAGATTTTTACTACACCATTTGTAAGATTGTTCCACCAGTGAACTTTTACTGTTTCCGGACTAGAAAACGGTAAACTAACAAGTATCATGTATCCTTCACCGTCTTCGTATATAGATTTTGCTGCGGTAACAGGACCGTAAGCATTTTTCATTACCCCGGAGAATTCGGTAAGCCAAGGAGGATCAATTTGATGGAAATCAGCATCTAAACAGCAATCTTCGCCATTTCCTTGAGATAATAGATGCTTCCTCTTCTTGTTACAAGTTGAAGAGAGATCTGGACCATTACCATTCACATGATTTGATTGCTGAGTTGAAAAGTTTAAGCTTGTGTCGTTGATATGTTTCCTAGAAGGCTGTTGCGTGTATGGAAATGCTCTATCAAGATCAAAATCTGTGTTTGGGAGATTCCTCCATAAACAAAAGTCTTTTGCCTCCGACGGAACACAAAAATTCAAATCCCGACCCGTTAATTCCATCCATTTCTTCTGATCTTCTTCATCAAGGATCATAAGATTTGGTGATGAAACAAGTTCAATCCCATGTAAACACTGAGGATTTGAAAGTCCCCTGTAGAATTTCCGTTGCATTTTATGAGACCTCGTAAAACCTCTATCAACACTAAATGGAAACTCACGTTGACCCAACCGTGAATGACCGTTCATATAACTTCTCAACTGCATTTTACCAAGTGCATTCTCAGGTCTCTCTTTAAATACCCACATATAAATATTTTCCATGTCATGTTGTACAAGGAACACATCCAATTGAACATCAGACTTGTCAAAACCAGAGAATGCATCCCTAACTGTGTCACATTTTGACTTCTCCTTCAAAACAGGTTTAAAATAGAAATTAAAGAAGAACCAAGCACCCCATACACTATCTAATCTCTTAGCATATTTCTTCCTTGTTCTAGGCAAATTATCGATATGCTTATTATTTGTATCGTTGACTTGGTGTTGTCCAAGCTCAAGTATATCAAAAGCATCATGATTCCATAGAGGAGGAGGTGGACTTGGCTCAACTGATAATGGCAGATTAATATCAGGTGGCCCGTGAAGAGTAACTTGACCATTCTTATCACGGTCAATTGAAACAGCAATTGATTCCATAGACAAATATGTTGATGGGGCAAAATTATCAATACTAAAGCCTGTCAAAAAATCTTCCCCCATTTCCAAAACCCTAATTCCAATTTTTCCTTTTCTATACAATTCTCATCCGATTAGCGACATACTTTATTCAAATACACAAGCTCAATAAAAATCTCGCCAAAAAAGCTCCAATAATGTCAAGAAAACCCAGACAAGAAACACTTTCAAGTCATCATCAATCTCGAACGCTAAATAAGGCGTGAACAGTGACGATCACCAATTTAAAGAACGCCGAGTTATGACGATCGAATCTGGACAGTATCCACACATAATTTTAAAGAAAGCAACAGAAAAAAAGGGATCAACATACTTTCGGTTGAGGATCAGGAGAAAAATCTAAGATAGCGATGCTATTTCCAAGTTGCAGTACTACAAATCGTGATTTCGATGAAGGCCAAATAATTGTTCTTCAAAACTTCTTTATTGGACCCATTGAAGCCCAATATAAAATATATAGAAGCCCATATCTAAAATATTCAGAAGCCCAAATGTGAAAAATATTCAGAGGTATGTTTATAATTTATAGTTTATTTTAATTAAACTTTGATAATTTTTTTAAATAAGTATGGAAATAAAATAATTATTTAATAGAATAATACATAGTGGTATGCATCTTATGTAGTGACAACATGATCAAACTATTTTGAATCAATTTAATCAAAAGTAATTTCTTATAAAAACATTTCAAATAAATATTTTTTAAAAAACGTTTTCAAAAATATACAAAAATATATTTTCAACAATAATATGTTCAATATTATTTTAAATAAGCAACGTTTTCATTACCATTGTAAATATGAACGGTTTTCATCTTTTTTCTTGTGAATGATTTTGACAAATTATATGTTATTTTTAAATTTTCAAATTTTGGAGACATAATCATTATATCTTTCATTAATGGTCAAATATAAGACATTGACGCATGTAAAATATTAACAAGTATTAATATCAATTATAAATGATTTTGAAATTTTATGAAGTGTTCTGCACAAATTATGAAAAACAGATTATGCATTATAGAATACATAATCTGTTTTTGTAACAGAACAATATTCATTTTAAATTATAATTATAAATTCTGATTTTTCAAGTAAAATGTATAATCAAGTTCAAACTTGATTTTGAAAAAACATTATGCATTATTTTTTCTTTTTATTATATGATTTTGTTTATAAAAGTTGTTATTGATTTATTTTATATTTAAAAATATTATTTTAGTTTAGAATTATAATTTCATATTTATAATTAAAGGAAATAATTATTTTTACATTATAATTCAATTCACATTCTATATTTATCCAAAACGTTTTTACATTTTATAATTCAATATATGTTTACATAGAACATTATATAGATTCTAATTATACATTCAGGTTTGATTCTGCATTCTAATAATAAATTCTGATTCTGCATTATGTAACTTATGTAAAACACACACTTAGAGACCATGCAATTCTTAAAATTTGAAAATAAAAAATACGCAATATATAAACTTTTGAGGGGTTTGGATGAAATTTTTTTGGGGTCTTTATACTATTATAAAATTTTAATTTTAACTAGGGATGAGATTCGATAGGTTAAACGGTCAAAACTTTTGCGGTTAATCAGTTTTGTAGCTCTTTTTTATAACCGAAACCACACTGTTTAACCGTTTCATAAATTTATAACCGATCGAAACCGACGGTTAATCGGTTACTGTGCTCAAAATGCAATAAGATTCTCTTAAATTCATCATTTCATTTTAGTCATAGATATTAGGCATTCAAAGAAAAATATATTTCACTTCGCGTACCTAAAAGAGTAACTCGGTTTCCAAGAATAATTGAATCATAAGGAATTCGATAATTAAATGAACGATAAAAAAAGATCTCGGATAAACACTAATATAATTGGTGTGGTTCAAAAACCGGGGGTGTCAACAGTCGTCCGGTTCGTTGTAAGACGAACTCGGTTGTAATTTATTTAATGTGTGGAGGACGATTATAAATCAAGTGTAAAAGAGACAAGACAGTTTTAGAGTGAAAAACCTCAAAGTTGAGGAAAAAATCACTTGACTAAGAGCTGGAAATACCCTTAGTCGATTCAATAAACAAGATGCTAATCACATATACCATGTTTGTTCTTTAGACAATAAGGGGAAGAAAGCTTATCAAAAATAAATCAATAGATGGCTACATAAGAGAACTTGAAAGGAGAATCGGAAAATGATCATTTTCTTCGCATCCCAAATGTCCTTTTTATACGCCTACTGTGCTGCGTGAACAGTAAGGTGTCGTTTTGTGCTTGTCCTTTGAAGCTAGGTCAGCTCCTGTCAGGCGGGACAGCCGTCGGGCATGACTTCATAGGGCTACACGGCGCTAGGCCTTTCGGCGCTACTAGCCGGCTATCTCCAGACTAAGGGAGACTCGTATGACTCAGCCGGACCACACCTCTAACAGAATTGTCGGAGGTTGTCGTCACATGTTGAGGAATGTGGATGGCCNAAGTGTCCTTTTTATACTCACACTGTGATGTATACAATAGGGTATCGTTTTGTGTCTGTCCTTTGCGGTTAGGTCGGCTGATGTTAGGCGGAACAGCCGCCGGAAACGGCTTCACAGAGCTGCATGACGCTAGACCTTTCGGCGATACTAGCCGGCTATTCCCTGGCCACTGGAGGCTCGTACGACCTCGCCGGACCACGCCTCTGACAAGGCTGTCGAGGGTTGTCGTTGCATGGGAAGAATATGGATAGCCCGAAGCAAGGTCTGTAATATGTGGACCGATCGGTCTTGGCGCATGCGAGAGGCTGGGCCCTACATATCGGGACCGATCGCTAGGAACGGTAGATCGGGCCACGGGATTTGGATGGGTCATTCACTCATGTGGGTTGGATCTGGGCCTCCAAGTTCGGCTTACGTTGTATGGGCTCTTCTGATCAAGCTTGGCCTTGATCATGTTCGAGGCACCGGGTTCCGGAGATCTCATCATTATGATTTTAGTAAATTTGTCTTTTAATTTTGTAATATTTGACAAATCAATCTATAAAGAGCAAATTACTAATTGATATTTGAAACGATTATAATGGAAAGAAAACATTGAAAACCAATTATATAATATAAATTAAATTTTAGAGATTAATTTTATTAAAACTAACAAAATATATGATCGATTGTGTCATATTTATACTTTGAGAATCATAATTACTATAATAATAAAATTTTATAAATCAAAATTATCAAAATCATAAAACTGTATATATCAAATCTGCATGTGGCCCTAAATTATATAACAACTAAATTTAATATATCCTTTTTGAGAAAATTTTATAAATAAACTCGTTGTGTAAAAGTCATGCTCACAACTTACAAAATTACAAGAATAACACATAAATTTATCTATACCATTTGTTTTTTTTGGGCCTAAACTATAGCATTCAGTTTTCCGTTAAGTTGATAAACGTTTTCGTTAACATGATTGCCCTCAAAGTACGCAAATAAGACTCTTATAATTTGAAAAACTATACAAAACATTCTATTCGCGAATCGTGCATAAAATATAAAATATTAATGGCATCGTCATAATGTCAATGATAAACTATATTGATAAATTGAGATCTTTTACGTGCATTTAATTGAAGTTTAAAGATTATCATATTTAAAATTTCATAACTTGGAGGGTATATTATTTACACAACCCATAAATTAATGTCGTAGCAAAGTCACCCTATAATTTTTATATATAAGAAATTGGATTATTATAATAAAAAAATTCTTAAAATGAAAATGGTTAGATCCCTTTGTAATTAACAAAAATAAGGAGGGGGTAACTGAAAATTTTTAGGTCGATTTTGTAATTAATAAAAATAGGGAGGGGTAAGTATAAAATTTATAGGATTATATCATTTTGCGAAAAACCCCTCTGGGTATCGTCAACCCGTAAGGAAAAATTGGAGTTATTTTTAGTAGTCTTAGGAGTTAAAAAGATTGGCTATGGAGGCAGCCGTATCATCTTTCGCCTGCCAAAGGGTAAGTCCTTTAGCGTCTGGTTTACCTCCTAGTAGTTTATCTTTTTCTTTCGGAAAATGGCACCGGAGCAAAGCATTGTATTTGAACAAGCCGATTCCGAGGCATTCTGATATAAGAACCTCTTCAAAATGTAAATTTGTGCATCCTGTTGTTCCCAATTGGAGTATTTCTTGTTTGAATAATGGGATTAGTAGGTCTTTGGGATCAGTGAAGTGCTTGTATTCAAGTCCCAGGTCAGTGGCAGGGTTGAATGATGCGAATTTTATAGAAAAATGGTCAAAATATTTCTCTTTAACGTCGGTGAAAAATTTCCTTGAACATCTAACGCCTATTGATATTTGCAAATGGTGTTTGTTCCTTTCTGTGGGTATTGCATCATCCAAATGGGCATTAAATGTAGTGTTTAACCCATTTTTTTGGATGTATTTTAGCTGGACATGGCTGTTCTGGCCCTGGATTATAGCCATTTCTCTTGCTGTTTACGGTATTTATAGCCTTCGAAAGCACTTAAAGGGAGAATCTAATTTATATGAACAATTGGGCATTGTTATATCCACTACCACATGGCTAACATTAGTTCCTCCTGCTCATTTTAATGGTTTTCTTGAAGGATGGCCATTTGTGTTCTTCTTTGTGTATCATTACTTCTTTTTTCTCAACGTATCGGTTCGAAAACGGCTGTACGGTGACTATTTTCCCCGAGATCATGATCCTAAATGGGATATCAGTTTACCAAATTGGCAAAAGCTTTTGTTTTGTATTGGAGTTATTTCAGGGCATTGGCTAGCAGCATTTGAAGGTAAAGAATTGCATCTTGTTCCCGGTGGATGGCAAAATGTTCCCATTTGGATATTGATAATGTGCACAATATTTTCACAATATCATTCCACTTTGTACTTGGCTAATTATTCGGAGAAAATTGTTGTTCCGACTGCTGTTGTGCAGTTCGGGCCTTATAGATTTGTACGACATCCGATATATGCCTCGACGATTCTTT